>LZPO01008083.1:53930-64807 GCA_001675575.1 Neotoma lepida
AGAGAGAGAGAGAGAACTTAGTTGGGGTGGGGGCAGCCAGCCTAAGAAGGCCTTGTTCTACCAAAGCTGCAGAATTTAAAACATTGGCCAAGGTCTTTGTTTGGTTTGCCTCTGACCTGCTAGGAAAACTTCAGCCACCAGAAAATGAGTTGGTGACTTAGTTACCTCTCCATGAAAGCACTTGCCTACATAGTGGTGTTATTTAAAAAACAAAAAAATTTCACAGTGTAACAAACTTCCAAGTTTGCATAATCTTCCCTCTAGCATTGGAAGTTTGTTGAGCTGATCCAGATGGGGACGACACGGAGCAAAAGCAGAATTCAAATGAACCAGGCGGAAGCACATTCCCACCATTGTTTTATGAATGAGGCTGCACCACACTGAATGATATTAGCGAAGAACACAGCCCGTGCCACTTCCGGTGAGATGCTACCATTCGCAGCGGGAAGTTTTGCTTGTTATTCTTGTTGAGCGAATCCTTCACAGACTACGCTTGGGAGAACCAAAGCGAGACAAAGCCTTAATTTTTCTTATATTCTGATTAGGGAAAAGAGATGGAATCCAAAAGGATGCCAATGAGAACAAACACAGTCCTGGACCCAGTCCCATTGGGCGGGAATCTCAGGGGCTATTAATCTACAACCTTCAATTTGCAAGTATGCAGGAGACTGAGGCGGTAGGGAAAAAATAATTTTAAACATCTGTGGTATTATTTCTGTTTCAGATTAATTACACTGCTTGTTTTTTGGTGCTGACCAGAATTTGCAGTCCTCTGAAGCATCGGAGGACTATGCTTGGTACATCAAAAGTGTTTTTCTGTGTGTTTAGCCCTTAAGTCCCATGCAACTTTATCTCTGTCGCAGCCTGTCTTTCATAATGTATATTACGCACCCAGGTTGTTCATTTATTCCCTTGCCTTAGACTTCTTGTTTTTCCTATGATATGGAGTAATATGCAACCTCCTCATCCCCNCTTAATATTGCTTTTAAGAGCTATCGTATTAATACACAGTCCTTGCGCACATACACATCATTCAATCAAACTGATAATATAAATGAAAATCCAAATGGGCTGTTTAATCATCTGGAGAGGTTGATAATTATTTCCAATCAACTAGGACTGCTCTGCTAGTTCAAAGAATTATTAATGAGGGCCAATTTTGTTAATAAATTGTGAGTGGGGCAAATACTAGGGATAAGCACTCCAGAAGCTGGTGCCCACACCAGTGAAGCTCATACCAGCCTCTTAGTGAGCCAAGAGAGTGATCACNGTTCCCTTCATCCTAACATCTAGAAGATACCTTTCTGTAGCTGGATTCTCGGCAGAAATAAGTAGAAGAGAACTGCAAAGGTAGTTTTGTCTAAAATAGTCCAATATGGAAAGAGAAAATTCCAAGCCCTTTGCAACGTACAAGGCAGACACAATCCTTATCCCAATACCTAGTCAGTCTTCGAGCACAACCCCTACCCCAGTACCTGGTCAGAATTCAGAGTCATTTTTCATTCCCTACCAGTGCTTCACGTGACCCCAAATGACCACACAGCTCCTATTTGGGGATCCAGGCTCACATCCCTTTCTTGGCTTCAAGAACTTCCCCCAAAGTCCAGCTGCACCCATGGTCTTTTTCTCTTTGCCAAACACTCATGATCTTGGCCAGCTTTGGATCCGCTTTACAACCCAATTGCCTTCTACCCCATTCCCTGCAGCCTTCTATCTCCGGGATAGGAGGATGGAGGCGCGGAGGTCTAGGCTGCCGCTCACTTCCTTCTTCCTCTTTATACTGAGCCCATAAGCACTTTAAGCTTTGTGGTTTTGCTGAATAATCACCAAGGGGAAAAGGGGTAAATGACTAAGTAAGTCATAGGTAAGGTATGCAACTGCATAAGGACCCGGATGGAATGGCTGAATTCAATACCAAAGTTCTTGATCCCGTCCTACCTGCCCATCACTGCCCTTTAGTGTCTGATAGTGACTGCCATCAGGCTGCACTTCGTAGAGCATCTTGGAAGCCCCATTAGTTGCTCACTGTCCTTGGCAAGTAGCTCGCTAACCTCTTCTTTTCTCAGTAATGAGGGCAGAATTTTTTCTTCTCCTTGGGTAATTAGTATTTCTGGATAACTCCACACATGTGGGTAACGTGCACACCAATGTTCTCTTACCTGCACAGACAAAAAGATGGTAGCATGCACACACACACACACACACACACATCAGGTCAAACTCTACTAATAATGGAGCCATTTAACAATGAGACTGGCTAGTAACCTCGGCCCCCCCTCTCAGTTTTGATACCTTCTCACCACTATTTTGATCAACGAAGGTTTTCAGCTGTTACCTGATAATTTAGCATTTAGTCTCATGTTCTTGAACGAGCTCTCTGAAAAGGAAAATTAAATAAACAGAAAAGTCTTGGTTTGATGTCTACGCTGTAAGTCCCTCAATATCTGTCAAGAGCCCTCACAAGACGTTCAGAATGAGTTCTCGCCCACTACTACCCTTCCAGTCTTACCAAACCTTGTTCTGGGCTTCATCTCGAAAAGGCAGCTTTAGAATTGGCTTTCACTAAGAAAATCAACATTATGAGCAAATTCCAGCAATGTCAATGGCAGAGTGAGGAAGAACGTGTGATACATTACTGCTACCTGTGGTATATCTGCTCAGAGATGGCCCTCTACACTGTGGAGCAAACTTCAGGATAGATAGTCTCTGATGCTCAGGGTTCACCCCTTTGTGACACTACAGAAAGGACAGAGAAAAATGCACTAGGCACCTGAGAGCACAGGTTTTTTAAAAAATTTTATTTATTTATTTTACACCCTGACTGCAGTTTCCCCTCCCTCCTCCTCTCCCAATCCCTCCCCACTACTTCCCCTCTGCCCCAACCCCACCCCAAGCACAGAGTCTTGATTCATAGTACCAAGGTTTCTGATATTGGGCAGGTTACTAAATTTCTTTGTACCTAATTTCTTCACTTATAAAATGAGCATACTAATATTGCATCTCACAGATTCTAAAAAATGTCCTTCATTGCTGGGGGTTATGCTTACTGTTAATAAAAAAAAACTGATTGGCCGATAGCAGGGCAAGAAAGGATTGGTCAAGACAGCCTGACATAGAAAGAATGATGGGAGGAGAAGGACAGAGTCAGAGGAGTCGCCAACCAGACAAAAAAATGAGTCGGACACACAAGTGGGATAGAGGTAAAAGCCACGAGCCTCAGGGCAATACATAGATTAACAGAAATGGGTTGAGCTGTAAGAGCTAGTTAGTAACAAGCCTGAGCTATTGGCCGAGCTTTTATAATTTCTATGCAGCCTCTGAGTGATTATTTGGGAGTAGGCCGTCAGGACAGGAAAACTCTGACTACATGACATAGTAAAACATTATTTTATATTTCAGGAAGAAATTTCAGACTGTTGCCAGGTAAACTATGCCACAGGCTTCTAATATGGCTCAGAAGGTAAAGAGGGTCTGCAGCCAAGCCTGGAAAATTGAGTTCAACCCCAGGATCCCACATGGTAGAAGGGAAAAACCAGCTCCTACAAGTTGTCTTCTAACCTTTATATGAGTCATTGCATATATGTGCCCACACATAAGCACAGCAAACACATGTAAAAAATGTGATAAAAAAGAAATAAACTATGCCTTACCATCAAAAGCAAGACGGTTCATTTTCACAGATGCAGCAATGTGAAAGAAAGACATGGTTTACAATCAATAAACTTTAGTAGCATGTTCGGGTTGCTAAAAGATCATACGAGTTGCTATGAGTAACGTGCTTAGACACGGTGTGGGCCCTATAAATGTAATGAAAGATTTTGCTATCTGAGAATCATCAGATTCTCAGATTAAGAGGTCAATGGAAACAAAAATGTTAAATATCTGACTCAAGAGTTGAAGTTTTATTTTATTTTATTTTTCAGGACCATTTTTTTCCAAGACAGAGTTTCTCTGTGTAGCCCAGCTGTCCTGCCTCTGCCTCTTGAGTGCCAGAATTAAAGGCATGTGCCACCACCACCGGGCTCAAGTTGAAATTTAGAATGTCCTCATAAGACATATACATGAACTCAAGAGGTTCCACCCCAACATTTTCCAAGCTATTTTTCCGAAAGTCATGTAGGCCTTAGAGAATGCTCAGCTAAGGAAGTAGAGATGAAGATATCGGGGTGGAGGGTGAAGGCCAAGCACACGAAATACTGTCACCTCATCTAGAATTCAGCCCAAGCTGCTCTGTTTTTGTCAACTGAATGCATTATAACACAATAGAAAGGTTTCATCTTAATGGTGTCCTTATGCTAAAGACATAGTTTGTGGTGGTTTGAATAAGATTGGCTCCCGTAGGCTCATATACTGGAATGCTTGGTCTTCAGTTGGTGGAATTATTTGGGAAAGATTAGGAAGTGGGGCCTTGTTGGAGGAAATGTATCACTGAGAGTGGGCTTTGAGGTTTCAAAAGCCCACACCATTCTTCTCTCTCTCTCTCTCTCTCTCTCTCTCTCTCTCTCTCTCTCTCTCTCTCTCTCTTTCTCTCTCTCTCTGCTTCCAACTTGAGAATCAGGATGTAAACTCGAAGCTACTGCTCCAGTGCCATGCCTGCCTGCCTGCTGCCATGCTCCCCACCATAACTGTCACAGACTCACCCTTTGAACTGTAAATAAACCCCCAAATGTAATGCTTTCTTTCATAAGTTGCTTTGGTCATGGTGTCTCTTCACGGCCACAGAAATGTCACTAAGGCATGGTTTGAACAGGTTCTACACAGCTACCTATGAAACGAAGCATGAGAGAAGTAGGACCTCAGGGGTAGCTATACAGAAATGGTCTTGCCCAATGGTTAACTAATTTTCACTTAATGCAAAGTCTAGAATTTGCCACTTTTCTTGGTCATTGTGCCCAAGTGACATGCTTCCCTTCTCTTCAGCAGCTTGTGCTGTCATCGTGGGCAATGCCCTCTGACAGAGCACATCCATTGCCACAATCCCTAGGATAGTTCTGTCTTGACTAGAGCTATTCAAATTTTCAAGTCCAGCAGGGCAAGGACCACGGCGAACAACTTAAATGTGATGGCAAAGTTTATACCCTAAACATTTCCGAGAAGGTTCCCTTAGCAACAACTCCTGCCGTGTGCTCACCTTCCCCATAGCTGTGCTTCCTCAGGCTCATTTCCCTGGAATGGTTCAGATCCCACTCAGGACCAATACCTGAGCAAGAGTTGAAGCAGAAAACAAAACACATTTTAAATAGAGGCTTAAAATCTCCTTTAAAGTAGTCATAGCCTCCACTGAGATCCAGATCGGTGAAAAACCACATGAAACATAAATGAGGAACAACCTAATATATGTGTGTGTATGTGTGTGTGTATGTGTGTGTGTGTGTGTGTGTGTGTGTATTCACCATAATGTGATTCTGCTACATAACAAAAGGATATCAATGTGAAAAATAACATCTGAAAAAGAAAACAACTATAACAGAGAATTTTGAAAACAANAGATCCCATTTTTTTGCATTCTTGTTTGATATTATATTGTTTTTAAAATTTAAAATGACAAAATATCTCTCATGCTTTCATTCAATAGACATTTATGATACATTGGATTTATATTTCCCTTTATCAATCTTCTCTCATCTTTTCTTCATCTCTCATACATTTAGATGTAAATTTAATAACTGTTCCTGTCTGTATGTTTACCAGGTCAAGCTCTTGGTCTCTTCCATGCCATGCCCCTGTAAAATATGGCTATGTCCTTCTTGTAGATAATATACCTGAATCTCACAAGACAAGCTTAGCTTTATATATTTAATGCTATATTGAATAAATTACAAAAAGAACCTTCAAGGCCACCATTTAAAAAGAGATGTTGGTGTTCATGTAGGATAATAATAAGTGTACAGGGCAGGGCTAGACAGATGGCTTGGCTGTTAAGAGTACAAACTGCTCTTGCAAAGGACCAGCTTTCAGTTCCCAGCACCCACACCAGGCAGTTCACAACTGCCTATAACTCCAGTTCCAGGGGATCTGATGTGTTTTCTGGACTCTACAGACCCCTCCACTCACACAGGTACACGCGTGTACACATAATTAGATACAAATCTTTTTTTTGTTTGTTTGTTTTTTTCAAGACAGGGTTTCTCTGTGTAGCTTTGGCGCCTTTCCTGGAACTCACTCGGTAGCCCAGGCTGACCTTGAACTCACAAGATCCGCCTACCTCTGCCTCCCGAGTGCTGGGATTAAAGGCGTGTGCCACCACCGCCCGGCTACAAATCTTTTTTTAATAAAAGAAAAGGACCCAAGAGAGGTAGTGCATATTTTTAATCTCAGCACACTGAAGGTTGAGATGGGCAGATCTCTGGGAGTTCAAGGTTAGCCTGATCTGCATAGCTGGTTCCAGGCCAGTCATGGCTATATAGTGAGACCCTGTCTCAAAATAAACAAACAAACAAACAAAGTATACAAACAAAGCTCAATTGGAGAAGCATAACTCCTATGAGAGTAATGAAAAATATGGCTTTATTATGTACACACTAGGCCTTACACAAGTAGGAAGCCAGCAAGTCTATATAAGATCGTGGCTTCCTTGAGCTGCTGAGTATTGTCTTTCTGTAAGCTGAGTCAGTCAACAGTCCAGAAGGAAAGTGGGAAGTGACATAGAAAAGAACAGGGACAAGTACAACCTATAAGAATAAACTGCAGGGGCTGGGGAGATAGTTTGGAGGTTAAGAGCACTGACTGCTCTTCCAGAGGACCAGGGTTCAATTCCCACAGCACCCACATGGCAGCTCACAACTGTCTATAACTCCAGTTCCAGGGGACCCAACACCCATGGCAAAACACCAATGTGCATAAAATAAAAAATATATAAAATTTAAAAAGAATAAACTGGAACCCATGGGGACAAATAAGTGACATCTGTCCTCTTCATCCATGATCAGGCTACGTGGTAAAGCCAACTCACTTGACCATTGAGCTGTAGTTCCGCCTGGTTCAAGACTCAAAGAATAAGGAGGGCCCAGTGATTGCTAGGAGAACCTTGGTCCCCAAGGTGAGCTGGCAGTATTAATATGTGTGACCCACCATTGTGCCTGGAATAGCATATCTACCTTCTAAAGGTAAAACAACTGTCACTTCAATTTCATTTCCCCATCCAGATTTTAGCAGGTATTTCCTGTACCCAGACATAACTTCAATCCATACCGCAAAAGGGACCGTGAGAAAGGGAACTCCAGCTTAGCAAAAACCGACACAGCACAAAGCTATACAACACATCTCTCCCCTTCTCTACCTACCCAGGAAGAGCTTGCAGGGCCCACAGCTATTGACATTCTAAATCTAATTTAATCCTAGGTTTGGTATGGCAGCCAATCTCAAGGTCCTGGGATTATCAGCTGACATGCTTCGGGCCTCCTTTTCAGAAATTAACTTCAGGATAGAGAGCTCAAGCCAAAAGGCCATACTAATAGAAAAGGAACACAAATCTAGCTCTGATATTGGGAGCTATTCAAGATCATACAAAAGAGCCAGGTGTGATAACACTCAGGAGCTGAGGCAGGTGGATCTCTGCATGTTCAAGGCTAGCCTGGTCTACATAGTAAGCCCCTGTATCAAAAACAAAACCAACTGCATATCTTCTACAAAATAACAAGCAACTCTACCAGTAACATCTGAAAGGATTTTCTGGATTTGTTGATTATCTCTGTCCCACTCTTAAAGAAAACAACAAAAAAGAAGAGGTGAGGAGAGGGAGTATGTCAGTCTTGCTTAAAGAAAATATTCATGGGGAAGCCAAACACACGATTCTTCTCCTACAATACAGTGCCTTTCTGTCTGAGAGAGGATGAAGAAAAAGGTCAAAACCAGTTATCAATGTGGTTTGACAGAGAGTTGCTATGTAGCCTCCAAGCTACACAAAATGCTGCCACTGGACCAGATTCTGAGCATGATAAAGGTGAAGACACAAGGAACGACATTCTCCCAGAGATGAGAAGCTACGCTATCAGAAGGTACTGGAGAGTCTTGGATTAAAACAATGGAAGCCGGGCATGGTGGTACACATCTTTAAACTCTGTACTCAAGAGGCAGAGGCAGGTGGGTCTCTGTGAGTTCGAGGCCAGCCTGGTCTACAGAGGGAGTTCCAGGATAGCCAAGGCTGTTACACAGAGAAACCAAAATGATGTGCAGGTATCCATTGAGAAGCCATGGAAAAAATCCTTCTCATCATCACTTTTATCATCATTACATAACTCCTGCACGGATCTCCAAATGGCAGGACTTTTGTCCTTACACAGTCGTGGTCCAACCAAATACCTTGTGGCTAAAAGCAACTGCAGATCACTGACCCAGGGAGCAGAGTTTGAGTGACTGGATGAGGGCCAAAAATATCTCCTTTTTTACTTCCCAGTCAGTGCAATAAGAACACTGGACTGCACAGCAAACTAACGATACCGACCCTCTGAAAGGCAGGCTGCCCATCGTGATTTTGGAAACAGGACATTTTTGACATTCATGAGTTGGGTTGGGTTTTGTTTTGTTGATGTTGCGCCCTGGGCAGTGATTATTTGCATACACCTGACTAACCACCGGTCAAATTAAAAGTCAAAGTCCTCTCACCAGGAATTTTGAGGATTTCCTTTCTCTACCATAGGGGCCTCATCAGGTCTGGCCTATTAGAACCAGCTGGATGGTTGTTCATTCATAGTTGACTGTATTCCCCCACCATCCACCGCTCCGGAGTCTAGGCACGGCAAGAGAAGTCTGAGTCCACTGCGGATTATTTAGTTGAGGTTGAGAGAGAAAACAGCATCTGTCTCTCCTCTCTTTGGATGCAGAATGTCGCCATCATCTCCAACCCACCAGTTCCAGGAAGGCTTACTAGCTGCATCTGCTCTTACTCTAAAGCAGGTAGCCAGATCATTGGCCTGCTGGGAATCACGTGTTTTCCAAAATATGGAAATGAACCAACAATATTAAATATGTATATATATGTATATGTATGCTTTATAATGACTATTAGTAGGCATGTTAAAATATCAAGAGCAGCCATATTGAGACATTCATACAACCCTAATCAATTCACCTGGATTTTCATATATCCCTCCATAATGAACTAATGTGTATTAAATGTATGTTTTTTAAGTGGTAACAATTAAGCTTTTTAAATTCATATAATTTTATTAATGTTTATGATAGTATATAAAATTATGCTCATCAATACAAAATAAATCGCTTTAGCTCATGAATATTTTATAAGTTTTATAAAATTTGAATAGCCATTCTGTAGTATTTTCTGCTACACCTTACTAGGAAATAAAAATTCTATATTGATAAAATTATATTTGGTTATGGAGAATTTCCTCTAATCTCATAATTCTTTTCCAAAGAGCCCCACTTTTAACAATTAAATATAGATACCCAGAATTTGAAAAAAAAATGTAGCAATGAAAACTGATCATTTATATTCATTAATATCATACAATTATATCTACTATCATTGAAAGCTTGCTATAATGCTAGACAGCGGTTAGGCTGACTACGTTCTGTTTCTGAATTCTCATTGCGCTTAGGTGGGGGTGCTACTGTATCAGAATCATTTCATACATAGCATGAGGTGCATAGAGGTCAAGTAAACAGACACAGCTTGGATTTCAGACATGTTTCTTCTGACCCTGGAATCTGAGCTCTTGCCTCACAAACTACTGACCTTTAACTTGGGGCGGGGGTTTGAGGTTGCTCCGAGAATGTTAGTTATGAATCCTCTCCCAGGAGAACGACACACACTTTCATTCCATACAGGTTTGAAGGGCTTTCCAACTCACCCTGAGGATCATCCAGAGTTTTCTTGGGGTCCATAAGATTTAAATTATGGAAATCAAAGTTCAATATTTTCTTATATACCAAAATACAGGGGCTTCATTGTGGATGATCGGAGCTAAGTTGCGCAAATGAAGATGTTATATGAATGTGGAGAACAGTATTACCCAGATACCAAGCCATCTGCAAGCCCAACTAATGGCCAGAGCCAATGGGGCAGAATATAGGGAGCCTGTCCTGTGGTGGCTTGTTTGGCTATTCCGTGATAAGGAGGGGTTGATATCGCAGTATATCTAGAGTAGGAACTCCATGGAAAGAAAACGAGGCAGTCTAGTAGGCCAGAGCTCTCTGAGCATGGAATTGGACCCAGATACAGCTATGCAGATGCCCTGTTATGGAATCTGTGTGAACCCTGGGACCTGGCCCCACTGACCCGACTCTTCTTTCTTCTTAATGACCCGCTCTTCTTTCTTCCAGACTACATCATTCCAGACGGTCTCCTCTGAGTATTTACCAACTCAGTTCCTGCTTCTTCCTAACTTCAGCTCACCATGACACTTCTGCTCTAATGTCACCTCAGGGCGTCCCTCCGATGTCTTTCCAGCTACTGTTTCCACCTCTGGCTCTAATGGAGTTAGTTGCTCCGTTCTCTCAGAATTCCCTAGTTGAAAAACTAGGCTATAGTTGAGGTCTTAGGCATGAGGTCAGGCCACAGGTATTTCACTGGCCTGTAGCTAGACTGTGTTTGTGAATGATGTCACCTATAACACACTCAGGAACTGCTGGTAGCAGAGTGAGTGGAAGATTGGTCTGTCACGACCNGCACGGCTGTAGTCTGAATCTGGCGGAGGGAGTCGGGATTGAACGCAGCACACACTGTCAGATTGCAAGCATCTAGGACCTTTATTCACCGAACATCTCTTACTGGAACTGGGACTGGAAACAGCCGAACGAGCCGAACGTCTTTCATCATTTCCTTTTGCCTTATATACCCTCTGAGAATGGCCCTGCCACGTGCCTCAGCACCTGGGGTCAAGGAAAGGTCAGCATGTTCCAGAAAGCCACAGCTGCAA
>LZPO01008083.1:64812-87681 GCA_001675575.1 Neotoma lepida
AAACGGAACAACCTGAATAGCATCACGGAACTCAGCATACAGGAGGAGTGGGGGCACATTCAGCTGGACCCAGAGATATTTTGCTTCCAACATTGGTCTATGGGTTTGAACGTGGCTCTGCACTAGACTAGCCTGGAGTCTTTTCCCCATATGAAGATATGGGCTGGGAAACTTCCTGTGGATAGTTGTAGTCAAGTATCTAGTATAGACCCTCAGGATAGACTGGTTGGCTTTAGAAGACATCTGGGCTATCTTCTATACTCAAAATTCATTCCATCTATAGTGTCAGATTGTCCACGACATGAACTAGCAGTATTTAGGCAGGAATTAAATGGCCACTGGAATCTTTATTTCTGATAAAAGCCTAGGAATGGCAAAAGTTTCCTTATCTAAGGCCAGTGTGTCATCTAGGATACCTTGTGTCAAGTTTCAGAATATACCATACGTCCTGGTGGTACATTTCACCGGTCACTTGCTGAACACTTTAGAAGGGAAGTGGCTTAAGGAGCACTGTGACACATGGCATGTGGTAGAGGTACAGAGTTAAACAGAACCCTAAACATCATGCCATCTCCCAATGTATGTTATGGATGACGTCATGCCATCTCCCCATGGATGTTATGGATGACGTCATGCCATCTCCCAATGTATGTTATGGATGACATCATGCCATCTCCCCTTGGATGTTATGGAGAGGAAGACAGCCCGAGAGGAACTGATTGCTGAAAGAGCACACAGAAGTTAAATGTGGGTCCTCCATTTCCAGTCTACGTCTTCCTGAAGCAGCCACAGGTATTCTTTGTTCCCTGGCAATCACTGAGGACTGTTATTCTGTGGAAAAACAGAAAAGCCTGTAGAACAGCGGCTCATGCTAGAAAGGTTCCATCCCATGTGTGTCTGCTGGGTCTCTGTGAGCACTGATAGGCGATGTCTTGGAAACAATACTGAATTAGACTTCCCGTATCACTCTAGGTATGCGTTAACCTCCCGTTCTTCACCTGGGAAATGGACTCATTACACACTCCTCATTTATCCAGCAAAGATTAGCTGAACATGTGCGATGTTTCAGGCTCCAAGTGTAAAATGGTGCGTAACAAAGAGCTTTTATATTTGAGCAGAGTGTACTACCCATNGGATCCTCGAGCAAACGAAGAGGAGGCACTCAATGGGTCTACAAGCAAGGTGAGAGCTAGTCCAGCAGGGAGTGGGGCTGGGCAGAAGGTGAGTGACAGGTTAGACATCTGGGAAGTGGGACTGCTTCACAGAGGTCAAGGGGAAGACAAAGAGAGATGGGTAAGAGATAGGTTTGATGACAGAACATCACATATTGTGTTAGCTACTTTCCAAAATATCGAACAAAACCAACTTAAGGAATTAATGGTTTATTAGCTCATGCTGGGGAAGTAGGAACCTGGGGAGAGTAGTCACACTGCATCTGCAGTCAGGAAGCAGAGAGAGATGGATGCTATTGGTCGGTTCAATTTCTCCTTTGTGTTCGGTCGACCAGTTAGAGTAGGATCGTTCTTCCTCAATCAACCTACTCTAGAATACTCCTCACACACATGCCCAGAGGTTGTTTCCCAGTTTTTCTAGATCCTATTAAGTTGATGATCAATGTCAATCATCATACATCATCCGGTCTACCTGCCGGCAGTGAGAAATACAGCCGGTTGTTGTTTCAGCACAGTTTTTCCAATGGCAGACCAGAGAATGTTCTCGAGGGCTTTGTTCTAGAAGCAAGAAGGTAAGTTCCAAAGCTGCTGCAGAGGTGGTGGCACCAGACAGAAGTGAACAGTCCAGAGACCGATGGAAGTGTTTGGAGATTGTGCTGTGGTCTAGACATGAGGTGTTCCCACAAAAGTTCCTGTGTGAAAGGAACTTTTTAGTCCTCTATACAATGACTGGGTCATGGGGGCACTGACATAATTAATGGATGAATACATCAACAGACTCCTAACTGAATGGATTATTGGGGGTCGAGGCTTGACTAGAAGAAGAGAAATCCTTTCTCCCTTCAGTTGCTTCCTGGTGTATTTTGTCCCAGCAACAGAAAGTGTCTAACACACCTTATAAGCCTTGGGAAATGACTAATGTGTGAGGAGGGAAAGGGTAAAGAACATAGTCATATTGATGGCTAGGGTAGAGAGAGAAGACACTAGGTGAATCTGATTGAGATATCTGAATGAGTTTCTAGTGAAATATCCAAACCTAAATGCCTCTAGAGCAAATGTCAGTAGATCTGGTGGAGTCCAATGAAGGCACCAGGGTCAACCATCAACATCTACAGGCAGATGAGTCTCAAAACATAGAGGAGGGAAGGCCGGAGAATTGCCTTCAGCTCTGCTTCTAACGACACATGCTTGCTCTCAGAGATTTTCCAATGCCTTCTGCCCCACCCCTAACATCATGTCACTCCAATTCCTGAGTTGGTCAACCATCAGCAGAGTAAATCTTTAGCACCAGGGAAGGGATGTAGAAGAGACAGGCCCCTTGGAGATAAATTCCAGTAATGGGAGTAAAGTATGGAGTAGAGCCTGAGCAATATCCGGGAAGAGGCTAAGTGATACTATGTCAAACTGCTACAGAAACGTGCTGTATTGTCAGTAGCTTATCGGCAGCAGAAGTGCATGTCTCATAGCCTAGAGGCTGGAAAAATACAAAAAACAAGCTACATTCTGTGTCTGGTAATGAAGGTTCATGTCCTAGTAGAGAAGTGACTTCTCACTGTAGCGTCAAGTGATAGAAAGGAGGAGGTGTTCCAAAGGAGACTGGAAGCATCAGTGAAGGGTACTTACTAATCCCATTCCTGAGGACTCCAGCCCACCCCCCCACCCCCAATCCCAGTCATCTCCCAGACTCCCTACCTCCTAATACTAAGATCTTGGAGATGAGGATTCCAACATATGAACTTGGAACACAAACACCCCAACCATAACATTAAGAATTATTAGCCCATAGAAGAGCATGGTGGTGCACACGTTTAATCCCAGCACTTGGGAGCCAGAGGCAGGTGGATCTCTGAGTTTGAGGTCTGCATGGTCTACATAGCAAGTTCCAGGAAGAAACCCTGTCTCTAAAAACGAAAAGAAGGAGGAGGAAGAAGAGAAGAAGGAGGAGGAAGGAGGAAGAGGAGAAAGATGAGGAGGAGAAGGAGGGGGGAGGAGAAGGAAGAAGGAGGAGGAGGAGGAAAAGGAGGAAGAAGAGGAACTATTAGCCCAAAGTCTTTCAGAAATCAGGGAAGGGTGAGACTCTCTCTGAAGTACGAACATCACACATTAGCAGTTAGCATTGTTAGGCTTATAAGTCAACACAGATCTTACCTGCATTGCAAGGCTCTCCCGGTCCCCCTCAGACCACCCTCCTGGAGTAACACAGCAACAGTGGTCCCGTAGCACAGCTGTTTACAGTCTACCTGTGCTCAGAGGCAGGGAACAGGGGCTTAGGGAGTGAGTGGATGATTAGGATTATGTCATTATATACTAGAACTTTCTTCAACACGAAAAACAACCAGTTTGTTTTGTTTCGTTTTTTTAACTAAACCCTATGCACTCATTTCATTTTCTTGGCATACCTATATCTTTTATTTTATGCCATTATAACAAGAAAAAATGAATCTGCTCCCTAGAATAATCAAATACATACCAAAGTCTTTCGAACAGCAATCTGCATCTTCTTTCTCCCCTCTCCCTTTCCACTGGGCCCCTTGTACCTCACCAGAGCCCATGTTTATTTTCTGGTTTCCATCATTGTTCACATACAAATCAATCTGAATTAATTTTGCAAGTAAAATATGTTGAGAGCTCACCCTAAATGCTCTGCTAAATCCTGAATACTTAACATCTGTTTCACTGGACTCCATTCCTAGCCTTGTAAGTCTACTTCTCGTCACCAATTTGGCTTTTCATAATTTATCACCTCAAAAAACCTATGCTATCTATTGCCCTTGATTATATTACCACAGGTGTTCTGCACCATAGACACTTCCCCACACGTCTCACACAGTCTCTTGTGCAATCGTCATGTCTAATCTACCAGGAGGGCATATCTACTCACTCTTTCTCTAGCCTTTGCAAACTTATTTCTGAATCCGCGCTTGCTCAAAGGTACATTTTTTTTTTTTTGGTTTTTTTTTTGGTTTTTTCTCGAGACAGGGTTTCTCTTTGTAGCTTTGGCACCTTTCCTGGAACTCACTTGGTAGCCCAGGCTGGCCTCGAACTCACAGAGATCTGCCTACCTCTGCCTCCCGAGTGCTGGGATTAAAGGCGTGCACCACCACCGCCCGGCCTCAAAGGTACATTTTTAAAGGATGATCTATTCAGGAGGTGGTCGTCCAGATCCATAGGGTTTTAAGAATATTTCTATTACAGAGTCTTGCCTTTGGGGGCAGGTATTGTCACGAAACTTCTCTTTAACCATGGGCTCATTATTATTGGAGTGTATTTAAATTTTGCCAGGGTTAAGATGAGCTTTTCAGTTCTTAGAGAATACCACTACCTCCAGCATCCTTATGCACACACTGCCTCTTTTGCAGTGTACCGGCTCCCTTCTTCCCTCTTTCCCCCTTCTGTAACCAACAGGGAATCAAAGAGAGAAAAGCCTCACCCACAACCTTTGGTCCTGGCCATCTATTGCCTTCAGCCTGGGGCCTGGCAACAGCTAGGGATAGGAAACAGAAGTCAGCAAGCACTGAGGAAGAATGTAGGTCACAGGAAAATGTCCAAGTGATATTTCTTGGCCTCTGGGTCCATCCCTCATCCCACTATGTGGAATGAGTTTCTGTCTCTTCCGTGAGGAAGAGAAGGCCCAGGTGAAAGGTGCCAAAACAGCAGAATGGACCATGAATCCCTCAGATAACACAGGTAACACAGATAACACTTAATGAAGCACTAAGCCTCCAAATGCACAGACAGACTGGCCCCTCTCAGGGCCAGATAGTATGGGGCCACCCTTCTTCTGTTCCATTTGAGTTTGTTTGAAACTAAGGACTGCTAATCTAGTGTCCTCCACGGCCATACTGCTAGGAAAGAGGAGTTTACTTAGCGGCTTTTCTCAGCTCTCGGGACTGGACAGGAGTAAGAGTAATATAGACCTGGACAATGGACACAAGGCAATTGACTGTTGTTATCCCAAATCTCCATTGGTTAGATCCCAAGTATTTCTTAAGAAAAGCTTTTGTGACCCACATCTGCATGACTCTGCTCTACGTCCTCAGTGTTACAGACAGATACACCTTTCTCTGGCAAACTTCTGAAACACCTTTTTCCTTTTAATGAAGAAAAGAATGGCTAGCAAGCATCACTTCTTCCAGCATTTGGGAAAACAAACAAAAAAAGACAGCTTAAGGAAGCAGTCAGTTAAAATATCGCTATACACATAAAGTAAGATTATGTAACACTCTTACACGTCATTTTGGTTATTTATAAAGTAGATAAAATGCATTCATCTCTTGGGATCGTTAGGAAGATGGAACAAGATATTTAATATGAGGCATAAAGCATCTTGAACTCAATAAAATGAGCTACGATTTCGCATTGTGTACATACATGCGCATGCTATCTTTTAAAAAAGATTTATTGCGTTCCTTTGCTAGAAAGTTCACAAGTAGGTACCACCGTAACCTCTGTAAACATGAGCTGTCAGCAAAGCCACAGTCCATCATACTACACATTAGGTCATAGAACATACACTAGCAGCAAGTCCTTGGATGTGTTTAGGTATCTTATTGATGAGAGATCTTCTCCTGCACCTATACCCCACCCCCCTTCTCCTATTGTTGGTCTCCTACTGTTGAATATGACTTGACCTGCTCCTGAGTCTTATCACAAGCCGTTCTTCCAACCTAAGGGCACAGCCTATATGGCAGCNGCATTCAGATGGTGGAAAATTACTGATCCACACTGAACTACACAAAACTGTTCGTCAAATTCCTAGGAAGAGCAAACACTTCCCNGGCAAGTCCTCGAGCAGGGTCCTTGGTTGGAAGGAGCAACCACCTTCATTAGGCACCAACCAAAATCTTGGGTTTGAACAGTGACAAATCTGGAATCCTCCATCAGATGCCAGCCCAGGGCCTCCTGCACAAAAGAAGCCCTTTTTACAGACTCAGCACTGAGTCTGAGCACATGGAGAATTAATCTTGGCTGCAAGGGG
This sequence comes from Neotoma lepida, assembly GCA_001675575.1. Taxonomy (NCBI): domain Eukaryota; kingdom Metazoa; phylum Chordata; class Mammalia; order Rodentia; family Cricetidae; genus Neotoma; species Neotoma lepida. The sequence goes on from LZPO01008083.1 coordinate 70,963, forward strand.
AAAGCCAGTGTGGAAAACATAATCTGGTGGTTGGAACATGAAACAAAAGACATAATATGGCCCAGGCTTCCAGAGGCTAAACTCCTACTGGGCAGAAACATATGCTTTTATGGAATCTAAGACCAGGATACAAAGTGATACGCCAGCACACGAGCAGCAAGGGGGTTAAACATTAAAGGACTCCTGTTTGCAAACTGAATCACTGGTATCTAAAGAGAGCAGACAAGGGCGTTATCAGCCAGCATTTCCACTTTCAGTGCGCTCTACAAAAATGAGTTAAGTCCTGGCCCCTGAGGAATGTCTGAACCTGGTGAGCAACCTGGGTGTGGAAAGCACTAAAACCCCACTCAANGCAAAGACAGCAGAACTCTCCTCGTTGGGGTAGCTGCAGATCCCCCAAAGAGAGGTCATCCCACCTGGGCCCTTTGAGCAGAGAATCGCAGGCAGAAGGAATAACACGAACAAAGACAGCTCAGAGAGGCAAGGCCAGGGTGTGGTGAGGAACTGTGTTCAGCCAAGCTGTAGGCAGCTGAGCCCAGAAGCAGCAGCGGGGGTTGGAAGACCTTGAACATGCAGGAAGATCAGCCTTGACTCCCAGGGCCTTTTGAGCATTTCACGTGTGCTTTTGCAACAAAAAGGCAACTGGTGTTGAGTGAACCAATGAACTGAATTAGGGAGGAAGTCGAAATTCCTATCTTCGAATATGCATTCTGCTCCCTACACAAACATTCTGTTGTTGTTTGAAACAGTGATCCCATGTGCAAAGCAGCAACTGATCTTCACTCTATTTAGAAAATGCTGAGCCCTGAGCATAGATTTCTTCTCCTTTGGAGGGATGTTCAGCTATAGAGAGTCCGGCAACCCTCTTGTGTGGGATCCTACCATACTAAGTCAGAGCTGTCTGGCAGATTCTGCTGCCCAGTGTTTCTAGCCTGTTGAAAGCTCACCTTCAACGCAAAGGGGTCACTTATCACAGGTGCACATATCCTTCCAACTGGATACAATTTTTTGTTTTGTTTGGCTTGCTGGATTTCCTCCACACATTCTGGCTGCAAACAGAACTTAACTGGGTGGTATTAAGCACTGAGTTTTTAATATAATAAAAACACAGTCACATGTCTTACTGATATCAAAACTATGTTAATGACAATTAGACAGAAAACACCCAGCAAAGACCAAGCATGATTGTTTTTGAGAGCTACCGCCAATAACTTGTTTACTTCTTTGGGCAACTTGCACTTTGCTTGTGGTTCAGGTGTAGTTTATCTAGGTGGCCATACAAAGTTAATACTTTTTATCTCTTTTTCCTTTTCATTTGCAGATTTTCTTCATCTCTGCTTCATTTTCTCTGCTGAAAGGAAGAATGAGAGGCAGATTGTGGAGTGTTAGAGGAGGTTTTCTGATGTTGGAGTTCTGTTCTGGACCAAATACTAACCATTCAGAAGATAAGAGCAAGGAGAATGGTGTGTGCTAGTCACTTGGCAACACTGTTATCTAAAGATATCAGTGCTATCTTCCTAATTTAATTTAGAACAGGCAGCGAGACCTTGATGGAATCATGACATACTCTCAGAGTGGCCCCTGATCCTCCACACTGTAGCCTCGTCTCCTCAGTACCAAATCATTGTGCTTCCCCGAGTGTCAAATTCAGAGAGAATCTGGACTATTGGTTGGGTCATTTGTTGGAAATTTATGCTTATGGTGGTAATAGCAAAGAATATCCTGGAAATCAGCATTTCAAGCTAAGGGGATTTGTAAGACTAAGAGAAGGGCTATTGCTTCTCCTGCACATTTTCAAAATAGATGAGCATTCTTGACCTGAGTGCCAACTATGCCTGACTGCCAGACCAGTGAATTTTAAAGGCCAAGCAATCACACTACAAGGCTTGTCTAGATTCCAGTCCCCCAGGCAGGTGCTGTCATTTACCACTCGGCTTTCAAGAAGTGCATCTCCGAACCACATTGTGGGGAAAGGGATATGCTGCTTCCCACCACAGCACGCTCTGGGAACCAACACCTCGGGCATGCAGTTTTTTTTTCATTTATGGCCAAACAAAGAGAGTCGGGGTGGGCCACAAGGACAGAAACCAACACTTTCTCAGTAGGATATTTCTAGCCAATGCTTTTCTCATTACCCCTTTTTCTACTTGTCATGGGCGCTTTCTCTTCCATTTTACAGAAAAAGAAACTAAGTTATGGAAAAACTAAGCTTTAGAACTCATAGGTAAAAGGGGCATAATTAATAAAATGTCAAGTCCGGAGAGAAGGCTCTGTATTTGAAAGTTCATTTTGCCCCCGAGAAACATATGGCCTGATTCCAATCTCAGTAACTCATTATTACTTGTACATTGTAAAAAACAGAGGAGCAGTAAAGACTTACAGTGAGGCAGAAGGACACCAGTTCCCCACTGTTGTATTCATGGTAAAAGCAGACTTCTAGATTATTTTGGAAAAGACATTAATTAAAAATAAGTGGAGTTAGAATATACCACCTAATAAGCAGCAGCAGAAAATATATATCTTCCTATGTTCTGGTGGTAGGAATATTGGGGTTTAGGCTATGAATGCAGAGTCTGGAGCTACTGAGAACAATATTCCAGTCTACGGAAAGACACCTAGAGCAGAAGAAATGTGCCTGGTGGATTAAAGGTAAGGGATGGAGAAAAAAAAAATTCAGAGATCTAAATCTAACCTTGTAGCCTGTCACATTACATATAGGCATCCTCTCCTTGTCCGAAGGGATATTTTTAAGATGCCCAGTAGATGCTTGTACCTGAAGATGGCTACTACCCCCTCATATACAGTGTGGTTTCTTATAAACGTATATTTTATAAATTAGGCACAGTGAGAGGTTAACAACATTGATAATGAAGTATAACAGTTTGATTCTCAAGAAAAATGAATTACAGTTAAGTGTAGCTACCACCCCTAGTCAATGGAGACCATCACAAAAAGAAAACCACAACGGGACACAATGCAGAGATAATCCATGATGAAGAGCCCAGCCCCTGGATATGCCCACATCACAGCTCCTGCATCTTTGGCTCAGGGAACATCACAGAAGAGAGAGCTGAAACACTGTAAGACCAAAATACCATGAAGTCTGCTGTGAACACCCTCTCCTAGAAATGGCAGCATAGAGAAGACCAGAACCATGCTTGTATTAATGGACATGTTAACACATAAGGGGGAAATGTCTTGGAGTCCTCATCCCTAGACAAATCTGTACAGGTTGTCCAACACATAGAGGTCAGCCTTGAAACCATACACACACAAACAAAAATGGACTCAGCAGGTTTTACCTATAAATATTTGTGCATACACATATATGTATGTAACAATAACAGTCAAAGAAAAAGAGGCCATCAACTTGAAAGGGTGTTGGGGGGAACGTGGGAGGGTTTGAGAGAGGGTAACTGGGAGGGTCTGGATGGAGGAAAAGGGGGGCAAAATGATGTAATTCTATTTCAATTAAAATCATATTTAAAAAACAAAACTATATATTCTTTTTAAAGGTACATGAGCTCTCACTCTCTCCTTCTCTCTCACATCTAACTATACTGTACTAAAATTTTTTTCAGACCTTGGTTGACTAAAACCTTGGAATGTGAAATCAAGGATAAGAAGAATGGCTTTAGGAATTGTGTTTGTGTGTGTGTGTGTCGGGGGGTGTTTGGGTGTGTATGTGTGTGTTGTTGTGTGTGTCTGTCTGCCTGTCTTTTAAGAATGTGCCTAGATGACATCCAAGGTTGGGACTCATTTCCAGAAGCTGTTGTTGCTGTTAGATACAAGAAATTAAGCAACAGGAATGGAGCCGAGTGTGGCAATACTCCTCAGTACCCTCAGAGCCCAGGGAGGAAGAAAGATTTCACACTTCACTAATTTCATGCCGTGAGGGGGATCCCCATTATTCTGAGAGGGGCAAGTTGCCAGTTGTGTAAGGAAATCCTTCACCCTGTGAGGATGATCTGGATCAGAAACCACAGAGCTGACAATCAAATGCACGTGCAAGTTCTTCCTTGAACAGGAAGGAAATAGCCCATCAGGAATGGACCCACAGAAGGCTCCGTTCAATCCCAGATTTGTTACAAATATTTGAAGACAACTGTTTAACATTTCTTTTTTTGTTTTGTTAGGTTGTTGATTTTGGTTTTGGTTTTTTTCGAGACAGGGTTTCTCCATGTAGCCCTGGCTGTCTTGGAACTCGTTCTGTAGACCAGGTTGGTCTCGAACTCATAGAGATCCTCCTGCCTCTGCCTCTAGAGTGCTGGAATTAAAGGCATGCGCCCCCATCGCCCCCATAGCTAAATAACATTTCTAAACTGATTTTTCTCCCCCTGCAGGTAAAATGCCAAAAATAATTCTTATGCAACCCTACAAAACAATGTGAGGAAGTCAAGACAGCCAGCTCTTTAGAAACACTTTAAACCCCAAGTTCCCCACAGAAGTGCTGCAGGAAAATGTGGACGATGGGCTACTGAACAGACACAAGGCCCGGGGACAGTACACAAGTCAGAAAACTACTATTATATCATGCAAGTTAGTATCAAACAGCACACTGCTCTATCAATGATAGGAAAAATTAAAGGAGAACTCTTAATACAGACAAGTATTTTGGGTATTCTGAATGCTGGATCAAGAAAAAAGTAAATGAGGAAGATGAAGGAAACAGTGGGCTTCTCTGTCTTTCCCAAGTTCCACGTTATTTAATGTACTTACAATCTTTTTTTTTTTTTTCGATTTTTTTCGATTTTTGAGACATGGTTTCTCTGTGTAGCCCTGGCTGTCCTGGAACTTGCTCTGTAGACCAGACTGGCCTCGAACTCCAGGGATCCACCTGTCTCTGCCGCCCAAGTGCTGGGATCGAAGGCGTGTGCCACCACTGCCCAGGGTACTTATACTCTTTATGGCACATATTCTCAAGCATCTAAAACAGTGCCCAGCATATAGTAATGGTCATAGAACCTTCTTTTAACAAGTTAGTCTCTAACATTGCTGTACAAGACTGACCTCAGAGCCAAACAACTACCATCTTGGGGAGTTCAGCTGTACCCCCTTGTGGAAGATCACCCCAGCTGATTTTGTTGACTGTTTCCATTCAGTCATAGAGGCCAGAGAAGGCACTGAGACTCCGACACCTGAGAATCCAACCACTCCATACCTCTTGCACCCAAGCTGCCTAACTACAGGTCTCAGGGAGGGGCTGGAATACATAGGCCAGGGAAGGCTAGAGGAGGGAGCACCATCTACATGACTATGGAAAAGCCTTCATCCCTGCTTGGGAAAGCCTTCATCCCTGCTTGGGAAAGCCTTCATCCCTGCTTGGGAAAGACTTTCTAGTAGGACCTTGTTCAGGCAAAGTTTTCTTGTCCTGACTGCCTGGTCCCAAATAACCATACAAAGGCTTATATTAATTACAAATGCTCAGCCAACAGTTCAGGCTTATTACTACATTTACATTAACCCATTTTTATTAATCTATGTATTGCCACATGGCTCATGGCTTTTCCTCTAGCATGTCTTGCTTCCAGACCTTCGGAGTCTCTTTGACTTCTCCCCCCCCCCATTTCTATATCATATCTCCCTTTCTTCTTTTAGAAGGAGACCTCTGAATTTAATTTTTTTGTTTAGTGTTTTTTGACTATTACCAAATAACAATTTGTAGCCAATCCCCCCTTAAATGAAAACAAACATTTAAGAGCTAATTAGTAATGAGCTCGAACTATTGGCTAAGCATTTGTAATTAATATAAGCCTCTGTGTGTCTATTTGGGACTAGGCAGTTGGGACAAGAAACCTCCTGCTACATATGTCACCTAACATGGGGCAGCAGATGAAGACTTACTCTATTCTTTACCAATAAAAATTCAGAAGTCAGGTATTAGGGTAAGAACCTGAAAGATCAGAGAAGCAGAGAAGTCACCAGTCCTTCCTACCTGCCCCGTTCGTTCCTCCAAACATCGAGCCCTATCGCTTCCTGCCCCGCCTTACTACTGTATCCTCTCCTTTCTGTCCTCAGACTTCCAAAACCTCTGTGGTTGATTTTGGTCAGCTAGTGGCTAACTCTGCCCTCTGACTCCAAGCAAGCTTTATTTGTCAGAACATGATCAAACTATCACACAACAATCTTGTGTGGAAGTGGGTCCAGTAAGTAACCCCTCACCTATGCTCTGTAAGTAAACCCAATAAACGCATTGGTTCCCAAGAGTGAGCTTTGATGGAATTGTGCCTTGATCTGTGGTTGAGATCTTAGAATCAGGGGTAGATGTGACTTATAAGGGTACCCAATGCACTTCCAAGAAAGATGGTTGGAATGAATCCTTGGGTCATTTTCTCAACCAGGTATTCCTTAGAAAGGCCAGGGGCTACTTTCTTTCAGTCAGGAATTTATGATAGGGAAGAACTGGGAATTACTTTGGAAACAAAGACAAGGAAGGTGCTGAGTTTGGACTTTCTGACTGCTGCCATATCATGTTTGTCATGAGAAGTGACTGATCAGTCACCCCTTTGGCCACCTCATGTGCCACTCTCCCTACTTCAGGAGCATTTCCTAATAACTTGCACCTGTGTGTATAACATGCATAACACTGGTTACATGCCTTCTGGGCACTTTTAGCCAAAGAAGACACAACTTTCTACAGGGTCATTTCTTTCCAAGCCCCTGTTACCTCAGTTCCCTTATCAGTGTTGCCACCCATTTTCCTAGAACTATTGACTTTTATCCACAGGCCCTGAAACACGGGACAAGAAGTCCTAACACTTGATAGAAGAGAGGAGACCACCAGCCCTTCCGTACCCCTCTCCCTTGCTGACTGGACTGAAGAGCTCAAAGTTTGCCCATGGGGGGAGGGAAGAGTCGCTGCTAGGATCCAACTACCCAGCCCTGCTTGAGAAGTTTGTGGTCCAAACCTTGTTCCTATCAATGTGATTTAGATTATTGAATTTTAGAGCTATCAGAGAACTTAGAAATCAAATTCAGCTCCCTCATTTTAAAAATAAGGGAAATAAAGATCAACAGGAAATTAACTTGTCTAAGGTCCCACAACCAGGAAGTGAGAAGCAGAAGGCCCTCAGAGGCCTTGACTGTGCCTGTTCTTCCCTTCGTAAGAGTAATGGTGCTGGGGTGGGGGAGGTGGAGGAGGGAACGGTAGAAGAGGAAGGAGGGGAAACTGCTGTCAGGATGTAAAACTAATAAACAAATTTAATTAAAAAATAATGTAGCTTAAAAAAAAAAGAGTAATGGTACCATGAACCATTAGCAGACGGTTGTATGTGAACTTTTATGGTTTGAGACAAGGTCTCTCTATGTGGCCCTGGCTGATCTGGAACTCCCTTTGCAGGACCAGGCTGATTTCTCTGGAACTCACAGAGTTCTACCTGCCTCTGCCTCCCAGTACTGGAATTAAAGGTGTGAGCCATCCTGCCTGGCAAAGTGTGAGTATTTGTAAAAGGCTCTATGCAGATAAATTCAGTAAGGATTATCCAGTTTACCTAAAACTTAACAAACAAAAACCAGTTTTTTTTTTCCTGAACAGGCCTCCCTATCTCATCTCTGAACTGTAGTTGCATGCGTACATTTGACTGCTTGATCTCACTGCACACAGCACCCTTTTAAGCTAGGATTGGACTCAACAAATAAATGATCTGTTTGAGGAAATGTGACTAATCCTTCCAAATGTTCCTTTATTGGCCAATACAAGTTCACCTTGGGGAAGGGAGTATAAATGAAATAAGGCAAACAGATCAGCCCCCAACAGTATTTTGCAAAAACAGGCAATAGCTTGGTGCCCTGGAAGGGAGTCGGAGGGGGGGGGCTGCTTTTGCAGTCTGGAGTGACATTTTCAAGAAGCCAAGGAAAGAGAGAACACACGGAGCCTAATATTCCTGAGCTGCACAGAGCCAGGAAAAGTGTTATGTAGGTCAACTATTTCACAATGTAGATAAGAAAACAAAAGCCCCGAGCAGAGACTGTCTCCTCTAAGGCCAGTGAGCCTGTCCCTCCCACTGGAGTTGTCTTTCTATCGTAGCTTTTGGAATAGATGGGAAGATCCGAGAGGAGTGTGGAATTTTTAGAGGACATTCCCAGCTCTTCCTACCAAGAGAGAAGCTCCCCAAGTGGCCGAAGAGAACAAAGGGGTCCTTCAGAACCACAGAATCACGGGGTGCAAAGTCTAAGTGAAGGCTGCTAGACAGGCAGGCCTCTTACTTCCAGGTATCAAGACCAGGGTGGCCCCAGAGCGGGAGAGATTAGCCGTTCGAGGAAGAGGCAGGTTTGTCAAAGCCCCTACTGGAATCCAGAACTGTATTCCCAAGAATCTGGCCTCTATGCCACTGACTGTCCACCTGGAAATTTCAGACAATGTCTAAGGAGGGATGTTTGTGGCTGTCACACTGAGAAGGAGGCTATTTGCATCTAGGGCAAAGAAACCAGAGATGAAAAAACCACAGCCTCCGTTCTACCAAAAGGTGGTACCCCAACATGGGTGGTACCCCAACATTGAGACTCCTGCCCAAGGCTGGGAGAAAGGCCTCAGTCTACTCACCTACCTTTGGAGCAGGGCTCTGCTTAGGTTCTGCATCGCTCCCCCCAATGTTCCCTTCTGAATGAAAACCAAATAACCACTCTTGGAAGATTCCACTCTTTAGGTCTTCAGAGTTTTACAACCCCCAGTCCCCCCAAGCAAGAAAAAAAAATCTAGATGCTGAGGAGGTGAGTTAGTAGAGGAAGCAGCAATTTCAGTAAAAATTCCTAGTGCTGAAAATATATGCGTGGGAGAGACTATTTTCCGTGCACTTATATTTTTCTTGCTCTTTGTTGTCATTCCACTATTCTTGGTAAATTTGTTTTCATTTTAAGTGTTACAAGCAGTTATTATGTATTCCAGGCAGGGCTCCCAAGCTGTGACAATTTAAATCAGGGAGACTTTCTTTGTAGGAAAAAAAAAATGATAAAAGTATAAATGGTTTGTTGGAACACTGAAGAAAAGCTCGCCTCAGAGAGCAAAATTCTTTTTATGTAGTCTTAATATTAATCCAAAATGAAAATGTCCTTCACTTCAAAAGGGGAAGATTTGGCAGGTGTAAGACACAAGAGGACAAGGCTATGTCCCCTCCACATTTAGAGCCGGGTGTCTTCTGACGAGACTTTGAAATCAATAGCATATAAGACACCACAAATAATTTTTTTTTTAAATTGCTTAAATCTTTAACGCATTCAGCTCGAAGGAACAGAAGCGCACAGTGGCAGAATGAAAGAACAGGAGCAGCGGAAAACAAACCTGAAAGATCCGATTCTAACCCAGGGCGGCCATCACGCTCTGTGGCCCAAGGCAAAAGGTGTTTGTTAAATCAGTTAGTTTACAATCAAATACTAAAAACAACAGGTTGTTGTTGCGAGGCATAAAAGTCATGTAAATGTCAATACGTAACTTCCTGAATTAGTTCTCCATTATTACTTTAAAAAAAAAAAAAAACAGAAAACCAAACAGTGGCTCCACACTTTCTAAAGAAAAGACTTGTATCTAGCTTGCTACCCATGGAAGCTGAGCAGCAGGGTGTCAGCTCTGGCAAAGGCTCCTCTAACTACATCATGGCATCATGGCAGATACGTGCATAAGAGGGAGAGATTATATGTCAAAACGAGTGGCCAGAGACAAAGTCCCAGGTCAAGTTGGCTCTTTTATAAACTTACTCTTATAGGAACTGAGACCCTGGTGGCCCTTTGTTGTCCTGGGCTGCCGATGTCCTAACCACTTCCCACTAGGAGACACCTTTTTTCCTTTATTTTAGTTTTTACTTACCATATATTACACATAATCATGTGTTTCCATATGACATTCTCATACATGTACATAATACACTTTGACCATATTAGCCTCCTATTACCCACTCTTGTCCCCTCCCCCTCCCATTGATCTTCTTCCCAACTTAGTTCCTCTTCCACTTTCACGTGGGTTTTTTTTTTTTAAAAACTGTTTTTGCTTTTGTCTGCCTTGACTCACTGAGTTAAATTTAGAGTTGTTTACAGGAGCACAGGGCAACTTACCAGCAAGGTCTCATGATGCCACCCCCCCCTCCATAATGGACAGTTGCTCAGCCCAATCTTGTATAGGTCTTGTGCAGGTAATCACAGCTTTGGAGAGTTCAAGAGTGCAACACCACACAGACATCACACTCAGAAGACAGCATTTCACAGCGCTTCCTCTGGCTCTTGCACGCTCTTTCTGAGCCACCATGTTCCCTAAGCCTTGGAGGGGGTGACATAGATGTCCCATTTAAGGCTAAACATTCAAGGGTCACTGATTCTCAGCACTCTGATCAGTGATGAGTCTCTTCAGTAACCACCTAATGCAAAAACCAAGCTTCTATGACCAAAGCTGAGAGCAGCAATAATCTATGGGCATAAACACAGATATTTAGAAGACAGTTCAACAGGCATAGTAAGCCCATTTATTAGCAAATCAACAGCACTGCCTTCTCCACTTGGACCTCAGACTCCCCCAAGTACGGGCTTTTGACCAAGTTTGGACTACCAGGTGTGACATCCCTCCTCTGAAACAAGCCTGAAGCCCAAACACAAGCTGTTTTTACCCACAGTCATGCCCCTCAACTGCACCAATGGGCAAGTCTTGCCTGGCTGTTTGGTATTGTAGTCTGTGAGGTCCGTTGTTGGGTAAGACAGTTAATGGCTTTTCTTCTACGATGGTCGGCATACCACCTTCCAATGCTACAAAAACTACATCTATGCAGACATGCCTGAGGACCAAGCCACTAAGACAGGAGCCCTTGAGATAATGATCTCATCCAAACTACAGCCCTCCTCAGTATGCTTCCTGTTGCCACGTGATCAGCAGCCTCACCACAGCGAGGAGCAGCCACCATTCACAACACTATCAAGATCAAACCTGCAGTTACGCCAAAGGAACACTTTGGGTACATTGCCTATCATATACAATCACATTGTCTCTAATCTCCTTTCTTTTTTCTGTTTAAGGTAAGAAATTACTGGAGAAGAATGAATACAACTCAAACATCTTCCCAGAAAGCAGTCATGAAAACACATCATATCTATGAAACCAAAATATTAGAGAAATATTGGAGAAAAGTCACTTCCCTGAAATTTTTGACAAGCTGAGAATAAAAGTTAGCAAGAAAGGATTGCGCACAGAGGTAGCCAACCACTATAGTAAATTAATTTATGAAAATNAATTTATAAATTTGTAAATAAATTTTCAGGAATTTATTTACTCTGAAAAGTCATTCAAAAGTCCTACCAGTCACATTATATCATGACTGTGTGTCAAAGAATATAGTTTGTTGAAGCTCAGTGGAAGACAGAGTTGTCCCAAACAGAAAAGTCATTTTAAGGGAAGAAAATGCAGCTATAGATAATATACTAATAAACACAAAACTAAGAGAACATTTGGAATTTGTTATTTCTTTATGTGCCTTCAGTATTTTTTTTTTTAAATGCAGGATTTTATGGAGGCAACAAAATGGTGGCTAAGGAGAAAGTAGCGGATGTAATTTATTTAGACTCTCAAAGGGCTTTTGATGAAGTCCCACACAGGAGACTATTAAGGAAACTTGACAAACACTGGGTAAGAGGTAAAGGGCTGTCAATCATGAGTTAACTGTGGGTTAAGAGATAGAGGAGGATGAAAGAATAAATGACCCGGCTCTCAACAAGGAAGGGAGTTAATAGTGGGGTGTCAGCAATCGATAGAAGAGCCGCGTTCTCCAGGATTTTATTAACACCCTTGAAAATGGACTAAATAACAAGGTGCTGGAATCTGCTGACTACGCAAAACGATTCAGGTTCACGAAGTCTACGCAGACGGATGTGAGAGATACAGAATCCAAACTTGGTAATTGAGCAGAATTGTGGCAGATGACTCTCTGAGCAGACAAGCGCAAAGGCATGCTCGTTGGAAGTGGCAAGCAGAATGTGTCGGGCACTTGGGTGAATTCTGAATACGTGCTGATCTTAAGCGGGGGCCAGAGTCAGGCTCACAGAAGACATCTTAATGAAAATCCATGCTTAGTGGATTTTTGTTTTCAAAAAGGAAACCAAGCAAATACTCTTAAACTTTAGTAAAAATAAAATATACTCTGGTGTCACTATATACATCCACAGTACGGGATTATGATCCAAGTACTTGATACATCTGCATAAATATACCATAGTGGGGTCTGGTGGGGTGGCTAAGTGGATAAAAGGCTTGCCAACAAGTCTGAAGACCTAAGTTTGGTCCCGAGGACCCACATGGTAATAGGAGAGAATCAACTCCTAAAAGTTGTCCTCTGGTCTCCACATGCATGCCGTGGCACAATGTGCGTATGCATACACAATAAAGAAGGAAATATAGTTTTTAAAACAACATCCCAGTGAAACTCATCTTCAGTATAGAACGTATATTAATTAAATCTATGACCAAGATAAGTGACTATGATTCCTACAGTAAGGAAGGAATCAACCCTCTTGCTTCTAGATATCAATATTTAATATTCAGTTAAAATCGCCTGTTCTTTTTTTTTAATTTTTATTTATGTGTGGGCAGCAGAGGCCCTGGAGCTGCAGTTGTAGGCAGTTATAAGCCACCTGACATGGGTTCTGGGAACCCAACTCGATCCTCTAGCAGAAGTTCTCAACTTGTGGGTCGTGACCTTTTTAGGGGGGGCCTGCCTAAGACCATCAGAAAACACAGATGTTTACATTGAGATTCATAACAGTAGCAAAATTACAGTTATGATGTAGTAACGAAATAATTTTATGGGTGGGGGTCACCACAAGACGAGGAACTGTATTAAAGGGTCACAGTATAGGAAGGTTGAGAACCAGTGTGCCAGAAGATCAGAAAGTGCTCTTAATCTCTGAACCATCCTTCCAGCCCCCAAATTATGCAAGGTGGTAAAAATAGAAGCAATTGATAACATCTATGAAAGTATTTATAAATAATGGAAAGAGACAAAATTTCGTAGTAGAGGTTCTAAAGTTAAAAATGACTTGAAAGATAACGTATCAGATGTTTTCCATGAAGATAAGCTATCTTAATTTTTGCACCTTAGCTGTAAGTACACTAGAAACTGTAAGAAGTGTCAAAGAAAAATTGATTTTCCTTCTGCTATTAGATGCTTTAAATCCAGCCTCTCATCTCATGCATGGTAGCCACTTTTCATTGGCATTAACTGGGGAAATAATAATATCCACATTATAAAGCTGAACATAGACAGTACATGCCTGTAATCCTCGCACTTCGGAGGTTGACGCAGGAGGATCAGGATTCAATCCTGGGATAGGTATTAAATCCCTGACTCAAAGAAAATAAAAATAAAAGAATAGACATAAAGTCTAATAAATATTATTTATAATTCCATTCAATAATTCTTTTTTCTTCTTCTCAACCCAGAAAGAGTCACCAAGATTTCACACTGACGATGTATAACATGGCCAGTGACACAGAGGCAAGTGCTAAGGAGTCTCCGGAGGTAAAGTCATTGTAGTCACATGACCCTGGAGGTTCTCTGATTCCAGGTGATTGCTCATGCTCTTTTGCAAGAAACAATCTATCTTTGGATACCAGGAACAGTGAGACCTCCCCTCTTTTCTACTCCTTCCTCTTCCCCAAATGCCTAGCTCAGATAGGCTACTGTGCTTGCTGGGGGCAAGTTGCAATCAATGCCAGGCTTCCAGAGACCCAGCTCCTATGTGATGGAGGTCAGACAAGAATGCATCCCACAAGCCAGTGCATTGCATTGACCCAGAACTTGTTGAGAAAATGACATCTCACACTAGGCTGAGGACTGCCCAAGAGACAGGTATTTATATGGCCAGAGACATTGTGGTAAGGGTGGGGGTAGTGACTAATTCTCTTCCTGCAGAATTGGGCCCAGGAAATTGGATATTTCTTATCCCATGCATCTTACTATGTTCAGGTAGTTGATGAGGCATAGGATTCAAAAAGTGCTTTTCCTTTCTTTGTTTTTCTTTCTAATCTTTCAGCACCATAGTAAATAAAAATAAACTAAGAATGATGGGAAATAAAACCCAAGAAAGAACAAACCAAATGGTAATGGCGAATAGCATTAATAGACACTAAAAATTGAGTTTTACCGTACGAGAGACAAAGCACATGGCTTTTCTTTTTCTTTCTTTTTTTTCAATCTTGCAAGTGACATTTAAGTATTCTACAATGGATAGGATTACCCTTAAGTCATAGATTCATTTCCAGAGAGGTAGCTGGGTGTTATGAAATATTCCAAGTGACATAGATATTTTCCTCTTCAAATATGCAGGTTCTTTCTCAAAAAGGGCACAAGGTAATAGTGCAAAAAAGGGCACAGCAATTCTGCAAAGTATGAGAAGCAAAACATTTTGCTAGGTGCTGGCACCATGAGAAAGCATTATAACAAGGGTAAGTCATTGGCAAGCATCAGTGTTTACACAAGTGTCTTCAGCTCTCCACTATGCACAAAAATAGTTTAAAGTCATTCTCCTAATAAAACCCAAAGAAATAAGTGCACATGGCTGTTGGATAGTTTGATATTTTAAGGTTACTTCTTCTCCTTTATCTTATGTTCTACAATGACAATAAGTAAATGTCAATGCTTACCCCCTCCCCACACCCTCATTCATCCTCAAAACAGTGTGGGAAGATTAAAACTTTTCATGAACGCAGGGCGTGGTGGCACAAGCTTTTAATGCCAGCACTCAGCAGACAGAGGCAGGCAGATTTCTTTGAGTTTGAGGCCAGCCTGGTCTATATAGTGAATTCCACAGTGTGTGTTCCAAGACAGCCAGAGCTACATAGTGGGACTCTGTTTCAAAAAACAAACCAACAAACAAACAACAACCAAATTTTTATGAACTATAAAACCACCTTCTCTGTCATACAGAAATGTTAAACCTACAGAGAGAGAGAAAGAGAGAGAGAAATTTTCATAGTCCCTATCATTATCTGAAAGAATAATTAAAGCTTTCATACCTAATTCAGTGGAACAGATATTATGTGTGTATGTTTGTGTTTGTGCACACGTGTGCATGTTGGGCCCGGCAGTCCTTCTCCCCAGGATGAGAAGCGAGAACAGCTTGCGGTCTCTGCATGAACTTTGTATTCTGTTCCCTCCAGCCTTGTTTGGCCAAGCAGATGCTGAGAGAAGAAAACAAGGAAGTTAAGGAGATACATTGTCTTTTACCAATGCCCTTGGGTGCTTTCCGGTGCCTGCTGTGGCCACAAGGGGCTGGGTTGTGAGGGATACTTAAGGTTCCCTTGAGCTTCAATAAACGGCATTCTTCCTTCAAGAGTGACCCACGGCTCCTGTGCTTATTTTCAGTCTCCAGACCCTTGCCCGCCTGGCGGTTCCCGGTGGTGCAGGCGCCACATGTACACAGATGGACATGCGTGTGTCTATGTATGCCTGTGGAGACCATAGCACAGTGCTGGCTGTCTTCTTCCATCATTCTCCACGTCTTGTGTGTTTTGTTTTTAGACAGAGTCACTCACTGAATCTGGAGCTCACCAATTGAGCAAGACTAGTTAACCAATGAACTCGAGGGTCCATCTGTCTTCCTCCCCAGTACTAAGGGGCAGCCCCCCATGCCCACTTCTATCGTGGGTTCTGGGTACTGGCACACAGGCACTTTGCAAGCTGAGCCATCTCCCTGACCCCCAGATGGGTCTTATTAATCTAAGACAACCACTCTCTAGAATACAGATAAAAAGGAAACTAGATCAAATAGTCTCTCACTTCCCTTTGAGATGCTCCCTTAAGGTGGTCTCTCAAAACCGATTTACTTTTGTTTTAAGTTTACTAATGTATTCAATGCTTATTATGTTCTTAGGTTAAGATCATACATGCAGTCTGAAAACGACTGAACTCGCTATAATGTAGAATTAAAAAAAAAAGATTTTTGACAGCTTTAAGCCATAACTCAGCATATAATTCAGCCATTAAAGTGTACAATTCAGGGGCCTTTTTCCATTCACAGAAATGTGCAACCAACATCACAGTCAACTTTAGAACATTTCTGTTAGCTCTGAATGAAGCCCAGAACCTTCATCCGTTGTGCCCTGCCACCTGCCCCCCTATCTCATCCTCACCCTGAGCAATCTCCAGTCTCCTTCCCTTGCCATGATGTGTGTATGGTTTCACGTTGCAACATANGTCAGTTNCCTATTCCTTTTTATTAACTGAATGGCATTGTGCTATGTGTAGGGAGGTAGGTTCCATGTTGACTATCTGCTTTGGATGATGGATGTTTAGATTGTTTCTAATAGTGCTGTCGTANGTGTTTCTATGAAGGTCTCTGTGGATACACCTCATCATTTCTCATGGGTGTCTACCCAGCAGTACAATGGCTGGTCACACAGTAGCATTGGATTTAGTTGTCTGACAAATGCCTACACTGTTTTTCACTTCTACAGAGACATGAGGTTCCAATGTCTNCAGAGCTCTGTTTGTGTTTGCCATTACTGAACTTTTTGATCGAAGTCATCCTAACGGCCGTGCCTGTAGCTCACAGTGGTTCTGAATTGCATTTCCTCTCATGAGTGTCTTTTCCTGTCCTCATTGGCTACTTGTATTTCCACTGAGAATTTTTCTTTAATTGGGAGCCAGCTACTTTAACATTCTACATAATTTTCACAGCTAATTTTTTTTTTCTTCAGCTAAACAAATGATGAAAAATAGCTTAAAAGTGAGGCACGGTTATTGAAGTCAG
>LZPO01008083.1:106472-120658 GCA_001675575.1 Neotoma lepida
GGTCAGCACAGATGAATGCCACCAAATTCTTGCTCTTCAGATTCCATTTACTCAAGTCCCTGTGTTGACCATTTATTTTAAGCTGACACCTCTTCAAGATACTTAACTGAACTCCGAATTTCAAAAGTTAAGATTCTAGTCATTCATTATTATCTTGTGGTTTTTGGAAAGTGATTTTATTGCTCTAGTGTCATGACAGCTAGCCCCCTGCCTCCCCACCACTGCACCACCACCCCTTGCCCAAGATAAGTTTGGTTGCTGATTAGATAGAGAATTCCTGATTCNTCCAACCACTACTGCATACACAGTCTCCGTTACTTTTCTAGACAGCTGGTGTTACAAATATGTGGTCCTCCTATAGCACTGGCCTTCAGAGGACCGCTCCTGTGTCTATTGACACTCCAACATTCCTTACATTACTTCCACATCCTGGGAAGTGAAAGAACCATCTCAGAACCAGGGGATTTGGAAAGAAAGGTAATCAAGTGGTCACTTGCTTAATCTGGCAGGTCCATTTAAGAACGATGCAGATAAGCCTTAAATATAAGGCAAAATTTTGATTCAAATGGTCACTTGCAACACTGATACAGGGACACAGTTAGGGTAGGAAGATGTCTGGTTAGTTGGTCGGTAGAATCTGTATGACTCCCAGTCATGAATTTTCCACCTCTTAGAACTTCTGCCTACCATAAGTGACTTCATGAGACAATATGAAAGCAATACATTAAGAATGTGACCATTACATAGTCTGTGCCTTTGCCAATGAAGAGCCCTTGACCCTTCATCTCTCTAAACACACCAGCAATCACCAGTTTAGCCTATACATAGGCCTTGTTCAAATTCTGATACAGAGATGGCATTCCAGAGGGTCCCGATGGGTAAAAACAATGCTGGCCATTTCCCCAACAAGGCTCATGACAGGAGTCTTTCATGGGTGCTGTGAGCAAAGGCTTTGGCTCTGTGTAGGTTTGTGTGGTGGCAGCTGGTGCACAGTTGATCCTTCAGGCTCATCAGTGGGACACAAACAACAGGGCATGAACTCGGTAGACAGTTCATATAATCTTCTGCCACTCTCTTAGGCTTTGCTNTTAATCTCTTCCCTCTGTGACCTTGGGCAAGTCACTTTGCCTCCCTTATCGTGAATTTCTTTAACTCCGAAATGAAATAGATTGGGCTGGACATTGTTTACAGGACTCTCCGTCAGTAGCTTCCTGTGATTCCACAATTCTTANGAATCTAAGACACAGAGTTCACCATAAACCCAGAGAAGGACATACCTGTCATCCTAGCACTTGAGAAGCTGAGGTAAGAGAGTCATGAGTTTAAAGCTAGCCTGGACTTTATAGAGTTCAAAGTCAACCTGAGCTATACAGCAAGACCCTATTTCAAAATAAAATAAAAACAGTGGCTGGGTTTGGTGGCTCATGTTTATACTATCAGAACTCAGGAGGCTGAGAGAGAAGGATTACCCCAAGCTTGAGGCCAGCCAGGGTTCCAGACTAGCCTGGGCTATAGAGTGAAATTGTCTAAAACAAAACAAAACAGAACAAAACAAAACAACCCCCATAAATAAATAAATAAATAAATAAATAAATAAATAAATAAATAAATAAATGCACATACACTGAACTCCACCATCATCATTGTTCAGGTAGCCCCCAAGGAGGCACATTTCGCATGTGCTTGTGAAGCTACATTTTGTGTGCCTACTACTGGATAAACACCTCACAGAATTTTCATGGCATTGTAACTTGGTGACTTGAAAGAAAATGGAACCCTTCCTAGCTCTCACTGCCCAGGGTCCCTTTCCATTTTCAGAGCACAGCTGCATCCCAGAGCGGGAATCGGCATTGTTCACTTCCGACAAAGGGTCTGACTGACAACCACCAGGGCTGATCGCAGAGCACAGCCGAGCACCACAGACTCGGACTCCTTTGATGCTACCCACACTCAGGAGCTGGGAAAGCCCCCTTCTTCAAAGGCTAGTGAATCAACACTTTTAAGAGGTACTTGCAAAGTCAGTGCACCCACTTTGTTGCTACCAGATGAACATATATCATAACTTTTGGCCTCTGTTTAATTTTAAGCCCATATTTCAAGAAATTCAGATGGTTTCTAATTTGTTATTGACCCTATATTTATTTCCTGAGGTTCATCTTGTCAAAAGACAGTTATTCTGAATTAATGTTCTTGTGTCAGGTTGGGGAGTCACACAGTCCATGCTACGAATTCACGTGCTGGGACAGAAAAATAAGTCACAGTCTCCAGCCCCAGGACTAATGGTGGCAGTCTGGGGTGGAGAGTGGTTAGCACGCAGAAAAACTGTGAAGTGATGGGGAGTGTGCGGGCTCTGATGCTACGCTATCTAATCGCCTGAGATCTCAGATAGCAGAGCTGTGGCGCCTCCTGAACTCTGGACCTTTCTCTTGATGTTCGCNTTAGTTTACTTTACTTCCTTTGCATGGTCTACCTGGCAAGCAACAAAGACCAATGGGNAAAAAAAAGACTTGTTTGTTGGTGTCATGATACTTTGTAATTTATTAATAATTTATAGAAAGCACGATTACAACCTGCCATAAGAGCAGATAATTGGGGAACACGTGACTACGTTGGGATTAGAGGGAATGGGACATGATTTGTCTACTGGGTCTGTGTGTGTCTGCAGTGTGCCTTTAATTGTGGGAGGAAAGGGGTGAGCAATGCTGGCGACCTCTGGTCAAAGAACTGATTATTGTTTTCTTTATATTATTATATTAGATTTTTTATATTATCTATATTATATTTCTTTCTTGAAGTATTAATCTTTCCTATTAGTCTCTTGCTTCTGATGATGCATTCTGAAAAGGCCACAAAGCCAACGGTAAAAAAAAAATTACAGGAAACAGTGTCTCAGAGATAAGCTTAACTGATAGAAGACTCTGGAATCCTGAGATGATGGTAAAGGAAAAAAAGACTGAAAAAAATTGAAAATACCATGATTAGCTTCTAAAATGTTCTTCCTGAACTACTTAGCATAGATTATCTCTTACGGAGAAATCCTGGAGGGGCCACAGAATAGCAAGCCAAAAATAGACCGGGGTGGGGGGAATTGCCTTTGTAAAGTGAGCATAAAACTGTATTCTCAATTTCTTCAATGGAAAGTTGTAAAGCATGGGAACTTCCAGCTTCATGACTACTGTGCTCATTCCAATATTCCATATTGGAGACAGGATGATGAGGCACTCGGGATAAAATAGAAGCTTGGTCCTTGCCACGTTAGGGACAGTGGCCAAGGAGTAACCACAAATATTAAGTATACGCTAGAAGAGGGGCTCTGGAAGGAGAGCACAAGGTGTTACCATCTGACACTGTACAGTGATGCTTCTGTCAACAATGGAACAAGTGTAAGACAGTGATCCCCAGTGATCATATCTTGTCATAGACCTTAGTTATGAGCTTTCTTTAGTACTCTCTATCATGTTTGCATGACGATGAAGTCTCTTAATGATGCATTTCTCCAAACATGATCCATGACTATGTACATGACAGGGGCAATCACNGGGACCTGGCTTGACTTACTACAGGAGGATTGCTGCGAAGCTTCACAGGATGATAAAACATAAGAGGGATCAGGGAACAGGATTGTACTAACTCAGAACTTCAGAGCCCAGCTACAGACCCACTGCAGTTGTGATACAGAGATGGCAGAGATGGAGAGAGACCAAACCAACAGTCACTGTNCCTGTGTCGTTTCATTAGCAGGCCACTACAATCCAAGGTTGGTCATCAGCTCAGCTGGTCCATCTATCCTGGGCCCTAAAGGCTTTCAGACTCATTAGACAGACAAGAGGCGGATGAAGAAGACTTGATTGATTTACAGCAGGGCTTTTGTTCTTCTACCATCTTTGATTTCTAGGCTATAATTCCCAAGGTCCAGGAGGGGCCAGGAAGTTGGAATTTCCCTGCTAAATTCTCTGATCTTCTCTTGTAAATGTTTATGCCCCTTCTCTCACTCACAGATGATAACATTACCTCAAAGTTCCGTGGGTCCTTCCCCAGTGCCACGACACACAGATTTCAGAAGCTCCCTGCCCATCCAAGTAGCCTAGAAGTCCCTTGCTCACCACAAATGGAGGGTGTAAACAAGATTGTTTAAACTATATAGAGGAATTATACCTACAAGCATTCCAGATTATATGCTCTAAACTCAAAGTAATTTATAAACTAATGCACAAACTCTTACATAGTTATTTCCCAGNTCACATAAGAATTCTGCCAAGCCAATATATGAATGAAGTGAAAAAGAAATAAGAAAAGAAATGACTAAAAGAATGAATTCACAGACAACTTTAAGGGGTCATGTGTTTATTTGTGATACAGGGGGAAAGCCCCTGCATTTTGAAAAGGCATTATGTAATGTTAAACTTTCCAGTGAATTGGCCTTCCTATCCTTTTTCTAGCTCAGCCATTAACTCAAACTATTCATAATGATAAAAATCCATGGTATTAATAGTGAATATCACCCAAACTACTATTTATTTCATTCACTTTCATGTCACCATCATGGTCCTGATTCTTTAGGAGCTGTCTTTGTCAATTCAAGAAATCTTTAATTTAAGCCAGGTGTAGTGACACACCTTTAATCCCAGTACTCTGTGAGTTCGAGGCCAGCCTGGTCTACAAGTGAGTTCCAGGACATCCATGACTAAATAGTGAGACCCTGTCTCAGAGGGGGGAGAAAAAGAAAGAAAAATATCTTTAATATGGGTAATTTGAGGCCAGTGAGTTGGCTCAGTGGTAAAGGGTGTGCATGTGTGGGTACACGCGAAGGCCAGAGGACAGCATCATGAATGTCATCCACTTCTTTAGGCAGGGCCTCTCATTTGCCTGGAACTCATCAGCAAAGTCGCACTGGCTGNCCAGTGAGTTTTGGGGGTCCTTCCACCTTCAGCCCCCNTGCCCTGGGATCACAAGTGCACATCATCAGCCCAGAATTTTTCCATGAATCCAGGGGATGGAATTCANGTAAGCACTTTCCTGATGTTACTCAGACCGGTCTCTTTCTCCAGCCCCCTAATGCAAGTTTGTAGAGTGGACCAGATAAAAGAACTGTACTGTGTAGCACACTGAGCTCAACAGAAAAAGTATATGCTACAACAGTTGCTACTAGAATCAACACAAAATTTGCCGTGGGAATGTTGTTCATTTCCAATGTTATTGGTTCCTCAATTTCATTTTTAGTTGGCATGTAAAACTTGTTCTGGTAATGTAGTTGCAGAAGAGCAATAAATGTAAGGATGTCACTGTCTTGTTCTATTTTCGTATACATAAAAAAATAATAAAGATCAGTTAACTAAACATATGAGACTCTGGAAGTGGTTTTTCTTTTTCTTTTTAGTTTTCTATGTTATTCTTAAGAAACACTGGCTTGAGCTAACATTTTTTAAANCTTCTCTGCCTTGTGAATCATCTGCATCACTAGCTCTGAACCATGTAGGCATTTTTAGGTCATTTAAAAACTTTTTGCACGGTGCCTAAAAATACGAGAGTTCATATCAAATATATTTTAGATTCATGTGTAACCGAAATTGTTTGTGAAGCTGACTTTAACTCAATTTTTGCATAATTTGTTGACAAATTCAAAATTGAGGATNTATCTTTCAGATTTTGGATTAAAGANATATTTAAATATGAGATATAACTGCATATTATAAGATCAGAAATGATAAACTATTTCCATTTTCTGGCTTTTTTTATTATTCGGTTTTATACTTCAAAATTAGCTAGGAAAATAAAATGTTTTCTCAAAAATCAATTAAGATTTTTCTTAAAAATCAATATGTGTGCTTTGTTTGTAATACCGAGATCAAAGGAATAGTTTCAAGCTATCAATCGCAAACACACCTCCACAATTATTCCACATGGTAGTTGGAATGTTCTTCCCACTAAGTTGAAGACTAAATTAGGTAGAATCATTGCAGTTTTTAGCACNGANATTTTGCTTCAAGAACTATGTGTTTATACAATACAAGAAATTTCATTTGGCAAATGCATCTTCTGGATGAGGTGAACATTATCATAAGCCAAGTGCAAAATAATTACAGCGGTCACATTTCTTGCTGATTTCTTTTATTCAGGACTACTAGTCTTCTATCTTGGGAAAAAATGTACATAGGTGACAAAGAAATGAAAGTATTTAAGGCCAGGTGTGGTGACAGTCATCTTAGACACTTCAGTGTTCAGGAGGCTGAGGCAGGAAGGATTTGTGAAGCATGTCTGGGCTACACAGTGATACTCTGTTTCAAATACCCAAAACAAACATTATAAAACACCAACTGTAAACTGTAAAACCCACCCCTCCAAGGTGAGAGGGACCTGTGAGGAGAAGGTAAGCTAACTGCTTACCACATATGTCTACAACTGCCTCTCAGGGCACACAAGCACGTAAGCTAACTGCTTACCACATATGTCTACAACTGCCTCTCAGGGCACACAAGCACAGACTCTCACACTTCCTGCTTGAACTAGAGAATAATTTTAAACGACTTGACTTCATTCTTTTGTATAAAGGTAGAAACCTATACAGATATTGTTAGTGTGTCGTGCAGTTCAGTTAATTGTAAGAACGCCAGCTTGGAACAGGCTGATCCAGCCATTCAGCACACTCTATCTATTTCACTGATGTCCTTGGTCCTTGGGAAGACAGGCTCTNCTAACAATGTGCACTGTGTTTAGGAATCCTGGTGTTTNGGGAGTCACGAAGAAGTCACTTAACCTCTCAAGACCTTGAATTTCTCATCTAGAAAATGAAAGAATTGGGATAAATGCTTCTTCTTAAAGTTCCACCTACAAGTACAATTCCATGAATTTTTTTTTAGGTGTTATCCAAAGCATTCTTTCTCAGAACTATTTAACATCAGAACAATGTTTGGAAACAAAATAAAACAGAAGTCCTTAATCCATAAAGCACATAAAAGTGAAGCTGTGGTACTCTGGAGCTTCAGGACACAGACGGGAGCCCTGACTGCAAGCTCACTTCTCTAACGCACTTTTTTTTTTTNCTTTGTCTCAGTGGAAAAAGAAAACATCTGGAAAGGCTCCACCGTGTTCGTCTCTGTGCACACCAGAAACATATGTATCCAGTCACCTGATGGCCTTTTTCTTCTCCCGATTAAATAGCCATTCTAGGCCCCATTTGCCACCTCCTTAGAATATATTTCTTTTTAAGAAAGAAAAATAAACAAACCTCCTTTGGTTTCTGTAACTCGTTATTAAAAGGAAACATTTCAAACCAACTTCAGAAGAGCCAAGTTCAGCAAAAGGATTGCTTCCGGCTCTATCATGTGAGAGCCTTACTCTTGACATACTTCGAGTTCTTCCCTTTTTAAACAACATCTTTGTGCATCTGATTCCACCAACCAATAACTCCGGGTGATCCACATTTTTCTCTTTTGGCTGAACTTGTTACATCGACTCAATAATCTCCCACCCAATACCTGCCTAATCTGTTATTGTCCTTGGGAGCCTCTCTAGTTCTTCCCACTAAATATAATCATGTTTTGATGGGGTCCTAAATTATTCAGCCACGGATTTTTTTTTTCCTTCCAAGCTTTCAACAGACCTCACCCAACTTCAAAACAAATACGAGTGCTTCTAGTTTGCTCTTAAAGTTACAACCTGATACANTGTCAATTAACTGAAGGGGCTCTGCGGATGAGTAGAACACAGACAGAACTATGTCCCCCTCCAAATTCCTGTGATGAAGTGTTAACCCTGTTTTTCAATGCTTTCAGGATGTTACTGTTTGGAGATAAGGCCTTTAAAGAGGTTGAAAGGAAGCCATCTGAACGAGTCCTATCTAATCTGGCCAGCGTCTTTATTTAAAAAAAAGGCAATGTGCACATGTAAGGGGAACACGCAGCATTCAGGCCACGTGAGGACGAAACAAGATACTGCAAACCTAAACTAGATACCTCAGAACACGATCTACTAACAGTTTGGCCTTGGACTTGCAGCCTCCAAAACTGTGAGAAAATACATTTCCTTTGATAAACCTCCCAGTCTGATTTCGTTACGGCAGTGCCAGGTGTCTCATATAATGTTGGCTTTATTTTATCCATGGCATTGGTTAGCACTTGAGAGCTCACGGAGCAACCTCCATCCTGCAGTCAGTCACCATTTTGTTGTTGTTATTTTGTTTTCATTTTCTTAAACTTCTTTGAAACTCAAAGTCCTCATATATATATATTTTATATATATATACATATATATTTTATATATATACATATATATACGTATATATATATTTTATATATATATATACGTATATATATATTTTTTTAAGGATTAAGTGAGATAATTTAGGTAAAGCAGAAAACATTTCATTAGATCTCANCACACCCCCACCACACACTGAAGAATAAGTTTTTTACATTAGTGTTTTTGTTGATGTCTCTGAGCTCAGGTTTTAGCTTGACCTGGAGGCTCACACTTCAAAGCTCTGTGTCAGTCAAAAAGTCACGCCAGTGGAAGACCTGATTCCAGTCTATTATGAGTAGCCAGTGAGCCTCTGGTGAGCCATCTCTCTTAAACAGATGACAGTATTGCTTAANNGAAAGGCAGGCCAAGGTTCACCCTGTGGTGAGCAGCTGCTCTTTTCCACTGGAGTGTCGTTATTTTGTTGTTCCGATAGGGTCTCATATAGCTCGGGCTGGTTTCGAACTTTCTAGTTAGCCAAGGATGACCTTGAACTCTTAATACATCCCAAGTGTAAGGAATGTACCCCCATTTGCTTTACAAATATTGGGGCTTGACCTCAAGGTTTTGTGTTAGGTAAGTACTCTACCAATTAAGTTACATCCCAGCTCTCCATTGGGTTTTTAAAAGCAATCTCTGGAAGAATCTTCCCTCACCTTTCATTTTGGTCCCCCTGATAGCTATGCTAAGATATANCAATCTTCATTGGCTGATTCATTGATTCACTTATTCATTCCTTGTTGGTGAACATCTAGACTTGACTCAGATCTATAATGAACAAACATACTGGTCACTGCTCTCTGAGAATCTCCTTTCTAGTGGGGCAAGGCAATTCACAGTTTATTTACTGGGCAACATATCAGATGGGAACAGACACTAAGAAGAAAAGCAAAGTGGGATGAAGGAAGGTAGCCAAAGAGGTTGTTGTTCTTTGAGTNGAATACTGAGCAAGACCCTGGGGGTGGAATTTGAGCGGAGAGACAGAAATGATACAAGGGCCATCAGAGTGTCTGGGAAGAGAACTAGGGAGTTTCTTCCTCATCAGCAGGGATCTTCTATCTCTTTGTCCTTCGATGCTGGAAGGTTGGATCAGGCCTTTCTAAAGAGCTATGGTACACTCTTAACCTCCTGTACTTCAGAATGTGATCTGATTTGAATACAGGATGAGGTCGTTGAGATAGGCCCTAATCCAGTACAACTGATGTCCTTATGGGGAGGTGGGGGGCCAGAAAGACACCTATGCAGAGAAATGCTACGTGAAGATGAGGGCAGAAACCATAGTGATGTATTTACCAAGTGCTGCCAGCAACCTGCCAAAAGACACAAGACGGACAGGACCAATCTTGCCAACTCTTGATTTTGGACTAGTATGTGTCAGACAATCACTTTTTGTTGCTTAAGCATAGCGTTCTGTTANGTCAGTCCTAGAAAACTAATACAACTGTCTAGTGCTGACAGACTCAGAGACAGGCCACGCCTCCCCAGGTTCCCAGGAGAAACTCAGGGAACTTCCGGTGTTCCTGGATAACCACAATTTCNCCCNACCTGGACGCCCTGTTGCTAGTCTTCCTTTCTCAGACCACGCACCACGATACTACCTCATAAGTTCAGAAGCTGTCACCCACTCCGCCATGTCTCTGGGATCCAGTCAGAATTCTCAGCCTGGAAACACAGGCCCTTCGATCCAACTGCAACACCCATGTCCANTTTGTTTCTCTCATCTTTGCAGGAACTCATTGGCCCGTGTGACCAAACTTTTACTCATCCTGAGGCCTTAACTAGTTTACCATGTCCGCTGGGAAGCCTCCCAATGCCCTTGAGACAGGCTATGGTGTCCCTCGTGTGCTTTGGGATGGGGAAGGAGGGAGCGGGAGGGTCGGGGGTGGGNGTGTGTGTGTATCCAACGCCTGATTATCTGGGGTCTCCTTCTAACCATGAGTTCCTGTCTTGTTTATATCTTAGGGTACTAAGAAGTGCCTGGCACATGGAGAACATGAATTGAGACTAAATGAGCANTGCATCCTGCATCCCATCCAGCTGGACCCAGAAGTATTTCTTTTTCCTTTTGTGGTGGGGGATGGGCAGGCAACCTTTCCAGGGATTGCCCAACAGTCTGTAGAAACGCTGAAGCTGGATGGTGGGGGACCTTCCCTTAATGGTTGCAAGAGGAATTTAGATTAGACATTCAAAAGCTGTTCCTTGTGTCGCAAGACACCGCACAATAAGGAAGGGAAGTAAACAATCTATTAAAAAAAAATACCTTGGCTTGGCCAATATTTTTGAATGTAGTTTTTTGTTTTTTATTTTTTGATAGGAAGTGTCCCTTCTGACCCCCTCCAAACTTCTTGATTTTTCTACTTCATGTTCATGACCTATAGGCGAAATTAGGAGGTGAACAAAAGAGCGGAATTGTTATAACTGAAAGCCATATCTCTTGCTCACTTCTCCAAAAAGTAAACATTCTTGAGGTTTCAAAATTATTTGCATACAGGGTTATAAATGCTGGACAGCCTGGAAAAAGGGTGGAGAGGAAGAGAGAGGGCTTTGTTGTTTGGGGTATTTGAATAGGACTAACTTGAGGAAGACAGANTGTACACAAAAGTCCTTATTCGGAGCGCTAAACTCGATTTCACCACTTAAAGAGAGATACACGCTCCGAGCAACCTCATCCTGGTGTTGGGGAAAAAATTACTGAATGAGGCAGGCAATGGATCAGAATTTCCAGTTCTCAAGAAATACAGCCTTTAAAAAAGAAGTCTGGAGCTAAGAAGGGAGAAAAAGAAACCAGGAGGGGGAGGGGTGCTGGCTCTTTACAGCAGGAAGTCTTCCATGGACATCAAGTTATGAAGAAACAACTGTACACAAAAGTCCTTATTCGGAGCGCTAAACTCGATTTCACCACTTAAAGAGAGATACACGCTCCGAGCAACCTCATCCTGGTGTTGGGGAAACAACTAGCCAAGCAAGGGAGCTCGGACTGGGTAGTGCCCCCGACCAGTGTTAGGGGTTTTATTTGCAAGTCAATGAGCCAAATGGGCAACCGGGCTCGTTGTGCTTCGTTCTGCAGGCAAGGTTATTATTAGCACCGCCTCTTGCTCCACTAAACAATTTCACTGAAAAGGAAGAGTCCTAGCAGTGTATGCGCGCACCATGCCATGCAGGACGTGCCGCTACGTGCCCACCTCCAAAACGACTTTATTTACAAAGCGATTACCAAGCTATCTATCTGTTTTCCTTTTGCTGCAGCAGCAGCCTTACCCAGCCCTCGAATTTCTTAATTACAAACCCATTTGCTTCTAAATCAACCCCAAACCGTCAGGCAGAGCCCGGAGGGAGGCTGTGCAAGTTTGCACACACCCCCACCTCCTGGATCAAGGGCAACAGCAGAAGCAAGTAACTGTGTATGTGCAAAAAGGTGGATCTGGGGACGAGGATCGCTGAGTTTGTTTACAGAGCAGGGACGCCTCAGCTCGGATGCCAAAGCTACCAAGAGCTGCAAACGCAAACTTAGCAGAAGCACACGTACTCCGAGAAAGAGGAGCAGACAAGAAAAGTGGAGCGGATCCCCTAACGCGGGAATGGAGCGGCCCCGGCCTGTGTGCGCGCTCCGTCCACCTGCAGCCGCTGCNGCTCCCCGCCCCCAACCACTGTCCTTGAAAAGAGTGGAGGCGGGGGAAATGCAGCCACACGCAGAAAATATCTCGGTTAGGGTTTACATGCTGCCCGTGTAGAAACACAAAGGCGCTGCTCAGGAAAGCGCGCTCAGAGGACAGGGCAGGATCGGTCCTTTAAAACCCTAACTCGGAAAAACACAGCCATTCTTCGCAGGCTGGGGAGGTTTTTGCACCCAAGAAAACTCTGCAGGGCGAGGAGGCTGAACGAACCCCCTTTTCCTGTAGAGGGCAGGGCAGATCACTAGGTGAACCGGGTGAGCGAGCTGGGGGTGGGGAGATCTGGCCAGAGGGAGGCGGAGAGTGCTCCTCGCTCCCCTCCTGTAGGTACTTCCTTGCACTGGGTGGCCGGGAGGATTAGCTCCTTGCCCCGGAGGTGGCAGGCACAACGCTCACATTTGGGGGCCAGAAAGACATCCACAGTCCGGGGAAGTTCAGGGCGGCGCCTGGGCGCGCAGTCTCTGCGCACGTGCCGCGCGGACCCGCGGACGCGGCTCGGGGACCCGATCCAGGGCGCTCGAGTTCCGGAATCCGCCTCTTGTCACTCGCCGCNGAGAAGGCTCTCGCTCCGCCCTTCCTGAGATCTTTATATTAACNGTGGCCAAAGCCCTAAGAAACACAGCTCATTGTTGGCAGCTGCCGGGCGGTCCTGCGGAGCGGTGAGGGCAGCGGAGGGAAAAGAAAAGGGAACGGCTCGCAATCTGCCCCAGCGGCTGCTGCAAGACCTCGGCGCCAACCTCGCACAAGCGAGCGCCTCACAGCCCCTCGGCTGCCCCTCTATGTGCTGCTGAGCCGGTCCTGGACCCGACGAGCCCGCCTTCGGTGTTCCGAGCAGAAATCGCAAAGACGGAAGGTAAGCGCGGCGGGCGAAGCTGGCCAGGGCTGCTGCCAGCCTCGTCCTCCGAGGGCAGGGCTGGCCCCGGGGACGAGCGTGAGGCGGAGCTGGGGAATAACAACAGGATGTGCAACCACAGGGTGAGGAGGGCTGATTGAATGCCTGAAGTTCGCGGCCGGGCTCCGGGGCACTTCCTTTATTAGGCCACTTCGGAGAACCTAGGGGGGTGTGGGCTCCGGTCGCCCCCACCCCCTCCCGGATCGCTGGGGAAGGGGCCGATCGCGCAGCGCCAGGCTGTGCGGGTCCGGCAGGCGGCAGGTCCGCCGAGGTGGCGAGCTCGGGTGCACGGACTGCCGGTGGGTTCCCTCCCGGGGTGGTGGTGGTTTGCCGCTTGACTTGCGCGCGGGTACAGGGGCGACAGAAGTGGGGTGCTCTCTGGTGGGCGACACGTGTGGCGCGGGTCTCAGCGTCTGCTCGTTTCGCTTTCAGGACTGGAAATGGCAGACCATATGATGGCCATGAACCACGGGCGCTTCCCCGACGGCACCAACGGGCTGCACCACCACCCTGCCCACCGCATGGGCATGGGGCAGTTCCCGAGCCCGCATCACCACCAGCAGCAGCAGCCCCAGCACGCCTTCAACGCCCTCATGGGCGAGCACATACACTACGGCGCGGGCAACATGAATGCCACGAGCGGCATCAGGCACGCCATGGGGCCGGGGACTGTGAACGGGGGGCACCCCCCGAGCGCTCTGGCCCCCGCCGCCAGGTTTAACAACTCCCAGTTCATGGGCCCCCCGGTGGCCAGCCAGGGAGGCTCCCTGCCGGCCAGCATGCAGCTGCAGAAGCTCAACAACCAGTATTTCAACCATCACCCCTACCCCCACAACCACTACATGCCGGATTTGCACCCCGCTGCAGGCCACCAGATGAATGGGACAAACCAGAACTTCCGAGATTGCAACCCCAAGCATAGCGGCCGCAGCAGCACCCCTAGCGGCGCGGGCACCCCGCTGCAGGCCACCAGATGAACGGGACAAACCAGCACTTCCGAGATTGCAACCCCAAGCACAGCGGCGGCAGCAGCACCCCTGGCGGCGCGGGCGGCAGCGGCACCCCCGGCGGCTCTGGCGGCACCTCGGGCGGCGCTGGCGGCAGTGGCGCGGGCGGCAGCGGCGGTGGCAACACCATGCCAGCCTCGGTGGCTCACGTCCCCGCGGCAATGCTGCCGCCCAATGTCATAGACACTGATTTCATCGACGAGGAAGTGCTTATGTCCTTGGTGATAGAAATGGGTTTGGACCGCATCAAGGAACTGCCCGAACTCTGGCTGGGCCAAAACGAGTTTGATTTTATGACGGACTTCGTGTGCAAACAGCAGCCCAGCAGAGTCAGCTGTTGACTCGGTTAACCTCGGCGGGCGAAAGAAATCACCCTCCCCA
>LZPO01008083.1:126422-140963 GCA_001675575.1 Neotoma lepida
GTGACCTGATGTATGGCTACGTGACCGCACTGCCTCTCAAGTTCCGAAAATAAACATCCCGGAGGTTCTGAAATGCCCGACTAGCAGCAGTTCTTGGAACAACTGCTTCTACCTGAGTGGAGCCATCCCTCTAAGAGGTAGGTAACTCATGAAAGGGAGAAAAAGCAGCAAGGTGAAAAAGAATTCCATACGCTATATGAAAAATATTTAAATAATTCTACTTTCGTAAAACAAAATACAGGGATACTCTTCTTGAGTGATGGGACATGGATTTTTTTTTTCTTTTTTTCTTTTTCTGGTTTTTCGAGAGACAAGGTTTCTCTCTGTAGCTTTGGAACCTGTCCTGGAACTCACTCTGTAGACCAGCCTGGCCTCGAACTCACAGAGATCCGCCTGCCTCTGCCTCCGGAGTGCTGGGATTAAAGGCGTGCGCCACCACTGCCCAGCTGGCACGTGGATGTTTAAGATAATGAGAAACACAGTTTAGGCTGTGCGGGACCAAATCATAGAAAACAATCCTTAACCAGTCTCTTTGTTGACACTGAGTTTCTCGTGGCTGACTTGGTTGAGCGTCTACTGCCCTTTAGAAATTGGAGAATGCATTTCACACACATACACTTGTCCAATACAACGGTTCTGCAAAATTCAGGTTGTTATTCCAATGCGAGTTAAGAAAGTGACATTTAGGAAGGATGGGAACTGCTCAAGAACAGCGTAGCCCATCTCGGAGGTTGACACCGGACTTAGAGATAGCTCCTACCAGAGCGCTCTTGAAGTTAGTCAAAAATGTCTATTCTTAGACAGCAATGACTACAAAATGGTAAATTTAAAAACAACACATGAGGAGAAGTTCTACAAACGTGATTCTCAACCTGTGGATCGCAACCCCTCGGGTCCAACAACCCTTTCACCGGGATCGCATAAGACCATCAGAAAACACAGATANTTAATTACAAAGCAAAAGTACAGTTATGAAGTAGCAATGAAGGAATTTTATGCTCACCACAACTGTATTAAAGGGTCACAGCATTCGGAAGGTTGAGAAGCACTGGTGTACATGTTCATCAGTTATAAAGCACACTGACATTACTATTAAAGTGTCTGCCCACTTGATACATCAGACCTTTGAGGAGTCTCAAGATANGGCTGTATANGTTTCCATACCCAGGCAAAATATTCTTNGAAAGTAAATGTGGCTTTGAAAGGACACAAATTGTGTAGTCGAATCCATGCTTAGCATTGTGACCTCATTAGAAGTTCAAGTCAGATAAAAGCATACCAGTGTTCTACGTTGTAATTTTGTTTCTCTTTACTGAATTCCATAATACTAGATGATGGCTTCTTCTCCAAATGAAGCTAATACCTTAGATTTCCCAATTCTACAATCTAGTCAATAGAAATGTTTGTGGCTAAGTTCTCTAGTGTAAAAATCGCCACTTTGTGACTTGCCCCAGTGGCTGGCAGCCATGATACATCAGTGTTGATAAGTTTCAGGCTGATGTCTGAATGGCAATGTGTAAGAAAATGAACATAAGATACAGGAAATGGTTGGGGTTCCTCCTAGCACTCAGGAGGAAGAGGCAGGTGACTCTCTGTGAGTTCGAATCCAGCATGGTTTATAGAACAAGTTCTAAGACAGNCAGGGTTACACAAAGACATCCTGTCCCGAAAACCCCAAAAAAGGTACAGGAAATGTAGAATTTAGTCTGTTTATACTTAAATTATCTTCCTGGACATAGCCAGACTTTTCTGCTGTAAGCATGGGCCTACCCACTCTGCTTGCTCTGACATGAAGGGTTCTTCTATTAATAGTTGTAGTGAAATGAATAGTAGACCAGGATTAAAAACATGGGTCTTACTGTGCAACTAAATAGCTGTGTAATTTAATCACAGCTGGCTTAGGTTTCTCCATCAGCGAAATGAAGATGTTTAATTAATATATCTTGTATTCAAATCCTCATGAAAGAAACATCGGNCCATTCCTATCGTTTTTCTTTCTGTGGAAAGACGGACCACAGCGAGCTGCTTCAAACCCTGTTACAATCATTTCTCACTAATCTTTAAATGGGAGCCTGCTGATGTGGCGTAGACTTGATCCAGCTGGACTGGTGCNCTGAGAACTGGAGTCATCTCTGTGAACGTTCCCTACATTGTCATAATAACATTACACCACTGTTGTCGGCTGAGATTTGCAGACCTCCAAACAGATATCAAAAATTCACCAGCCATGAAATATTTCTTGTGCGCAACACTTTTAAACCTTTAGGTGACTANAGGACATCCATTGCTGGTATAGTGGTTCCAATTATGTGGGTTGAAATTTTTGACCAACTCATCTCAAGTTCCGTCTCACTTTCTTACATATTAATTTTGTTAGCCAGACCTTATACATAAAAAGCATTCAATCCGTATTGAGGCTCTGATTTCTTCAAACAATTCCTCCTGGCCCACAATTATCACCACCATCATTGTTATCGTTACTTAATTTCTCAGAGAGATATTCCTGTAATCAATGTTCACATAGAAGAAATGAAGCTGGCAACTGACAGTTTCAAGCAGGAAAAGAGACAACAGTTCTATGTCCATTCATCTAGTTTCCCTTATCCAACTTCCCACCACCATAGCCCTCCAGTTTGGGTAATCAATTACTTGGATAGGTGACAGATTGATGTGTTAAAATTAGTTATCCAAAAGGAACTGTGCATCACCTGTGTAACTACCCAGGCAATGACTTAATTTTGCATGCAAAAGTTTCTTCTAGTACAAGGACGCATTTCACTAACTGGCCACCAGGTGGAGATAGAGTCCCATAAATGTTACTTACACTTTGAGTAGCTACCAAGACTAGTCTTGATTGACACTGCTCTAAGAGCTACCCTCCACCCCATTTGTTTTTACTGAACCATAACAGATTCAGCATGACCTACCATAAACTTCGAAACAGAACTAAGTCAAGGATGCCTAAGCACACTCTTCCCAAGCATCACTCTTTGCTACAATCCACCAAAATTAGAATTTACAAAAGGCGTGCTTTTCCTCCAATCCCCTTCCGTTCTGAAGTACTCTCCTGTCTTCCTTTCACTCAAATGCCAGTGGCTCAATTTGATGTCCCGCTAGTGACATTTCTATCTGAAGAGAGAGAAGAAACAGAAAGAAAATTTGAATGGTCGAATTTTGTGTATTAGTCCAAAAAAGTATTGGGAAGCGCCTNCCTCTGCCTTTGCCTGATCCTAAAGTCATTCCTTCCTCCTGTTTCTTCTCATCCCTCAGACCAGTCAGTTCCCGCGTCAGCTTTGCTCCTTTGCTCAACCTTAAATATGGGTATGCATTCCTGCTGCATCACCAACCTCCAGTACTCAAGGTTCAGGTAGCATGAAGACACTGAGGGACTCACAGTTCCGATCTGCAGCACTGACCTCCAACCCACCCACCCATCCTCGACCCAAGTCTACCTACTCCTGAGGCACACACACACACACACACACACACACACACACACNCACGCACACACGCACGCACTCACGCACGCACGCACGCACGCACGCACGCACTCACGCACACATTTTAAACCGAGTCTAAGACTACATTCAAACTCTCTTCATTAGGAGCCCTCACCGAGCTAATTGGTTTCTGTTAACTTAGATTACCTTCATCTGTTGTCCCTCTGTCTGCATGTGCCCCTCCCCCAGACCCACTCCACCTGGTCAGACTCTGCACCCTCACTCCGGTGACCGGTGACCGGGTGAACAGCTGCCACTTTCTTACCTCACGAAGCTGAAATCTTGCTCCAGTTCTCTGTCACGTGGTGTTTTGCTTTTTAAGCGTTGACGAAGTATTTGATATTCATGGCATCAAATGGTGGAACTGAACCGTTCTATGGACCTGGGATTCACTGAGTTTTTTGCTGTATGACTTTTGAAGCTCATTCAGAAAAAAAAACCACACAGCTTCCTTCTGCTTCTCGCAGGACACATGCCCTTGGATCCCTGAGCCTCAGTGGAAGTCCCACAAGTTTGAGGCTGGCATGCTGTGAGGAAACCAGGTCGTGTGGAAAGGCCTTGTGTGGAGTTACTGCCCTGCCATCAGCAACCTCAGAGGTTCCCAATTGGTGGCCAGTGTCAGCTTCCATATGTGAGTGAAGATGCCTGCGGGTGCTTCCGGTCTCAGCTACTGAGTTTTCCGCTATCTCTGAGTCTTCCCAGTTCAGATATTACGGAGCAGAGAAAACCACGGGTCTCTTCTCACTTCACATTAGTGACGCACAGACTCGGTGAGCATAACAAAACGATAGTCTGTGGGGTCACTTGATAAATACCGGTAACAACTGAATCATAGTCATTGCCATTTCTCTTCAATATTTGCTAATTCAAATGGGTTGTTGGTTACGGTTCTTGGTTAGAAATATAAGCTCTATGAGAATGGGCATCTTTGGTTTTGTTCATTGTACATCAGTCTAGAAAAATGCTAGCACATGGTAGACGCTTGTTAAATATTTATTAAGTTCACTTATTAGAAGCAATCAATGATTTCTCCTCTACTATATCTTTCTTCTCTCTACTGCATCCCTCCTGTTTGTGTTCAGAAATTCCTTATTTCTTACCTAAATGTGGGCTGACCAGACACTACATACTTCAGGAGGTGGGAACAGAAATGGAAAATTTGGTCTTATAGTTCAAGCCAACAAAATGAATCTGGATAGCCATGCTTGTACCACAATGATGAGGGAATGAAAAAGGTGNACTGTGGACAGAGGCCTCTCAGGGCCTTAGGAATGGAAACTAGTACATGGCAAACCAAGGAAGTTGCATGAAAGAGAAACTACGCTATAGAAACTATTGGAGAAACTAGCTACAGTTGAGCTGGGGTGCTCTTAGGGGACCACAGACTCATACTGAAGAGCAGAGGAACTGGTTGGCTGCCGTCAACAGACAGTGGAGCCATTACGTGATCAAAGCGATACTAATGGGTTATATTACGCTAAATATAGGAAGAGAAGGAGAGAGAAGACATGTATGTCCATCACAGCATCCTAGCTAACTCAGTATCCATCAGAACTATAGTTCTTGTGAGATGCCACTACAGCTTTCTTTAAAAATGGGAGAGTTCCGGAGCTCCGTTTTTATTATACACGCTCCCTCTGCCCAAAAGGCACGGCTCATCTTCATNCTCCTAGCTGAAGTGCCTTTCATCACCCACCTCAAGGATTTTCTCTGAGAAGCCCTCTCCCATAATTCCCTTCTCCACAGCTCTATCCACATTAAGGGTTACATAGAACTTCTACTTTGCAATCCCACCCCTGTATTAGAAGTTTTTTTAGCTATAATTTGCAGTTATTCTGACTCTACTTAAGCCCATTATATTCTCTATTTTAGTTAACNAAAGGGCATTGGGAGTGATAAATTCCTGACTTAAAAATGTGGTGAGAGCTGCGTCCTTATCACCTCTCTACTGGGCTCTCTGCAGCGTTGACCTGACCTTCAGCTGGTGACAGGTGTAGTTAGCCAACCTTCCATGATATGTGGTTCAGAAAAGNTTTTACAAATGCAATCTTCTCTTCATGTATCAGGTCTCACGCCCATTTCTGAATCAACCAAGCACTGGGGCAGAGTTATCTTAACCTACCTCCAACAGGAGGGTCAACAGTGGACAGTCCTTTGCTGAAAGTTTGGCTTCAAAGCAGAGATTTTTTTAAACTTAGAACTGAATAAGGAATATATATACATATATACATACATACATACATATATACACACACATATGTGTGTGTGTTACACAGGGTTTCTCTGTGTAACAGTCCTGGCTGTCCTGGAACTCGCTATGTAGACCAGGCTGGCCTCAAACTCACAGAGATCTGCCTGCCTCTGCCTCCTGAGTGCTGAGATTAAAGGCATGCAACACCACCCAGTAGAACTAATTTTTTAAAAATAGTTTTGTATTTTCAAAGCTTCTTCATATAAGAAAGATTTATAGCTACCAGAATTCTGTTAATAAATCACCTAATGCACATTTATTTGAAAAAAGTTAAAGTGCCTTTCTATAAAATGACATTTGTTAATATAAATAAATATTCTCTTAAAAAGAAGAATATGGTCATTATGTCTTCATTTCTAACCCTTCAAAAATTCCCTTGTTAAGATGATTAATAAATAATTTCCCTGAACTAAGGAAATCATGTATGCATTGGCAGGTGATTAATCTCAGTGCGGCGTGAACAGAATCTAGTATTTATGAGCAAATTACCAATAGCTGTCTGGTGTGTTTCCTTGGTCAAACACATTGGTACATACACCAAAGTAAAAATAGACTATTAAATTAGTCTGGCAAGATCCCAATAGGAGAAATAAAAGNTACCTAAGATATAACGGTGGGTACCCTTCTGTCTCTACATTGACTGGCCTTCTCTTCCATAAAACACTCCTTCTTTACTTCAGTCATGCATCCATGTGTGAAGATCTTCAAAATCATATCTGAGAATCCTCATAAGCGTATCTGGCCCTGTTTCCTAGCTATGGCAATGGGCCAGGGGCAGCCAGACAGACCTAACTAAGTTGATAATGTAACTTCCTCTGCTAGCTACAGAGATTGGTCCATGGATACTGTATCATTTTAGAAGCACGCATCTCTCCAAGTATTTAACTTGAGAGCAGAGACGTTTTGTTGTCTCTTAGTTAAACATCTAGCTGTGTGCAAGAAGCTAAACTCAAACTAAAGACTATGGGAAGATGGAAGAGGCAACTGGATACCCTCTGAATCCTTGAAGTCTAGATGTGACTTCACCCTCCTTGAAGTGGTTACCTGAGATAGTAACAGTTCCTGTTCCTGAACTAAGACAATTGGGTTTTAAAAGATGACACAAACCATTTGATTAATACATTGTTTTGCACTTACATTCTCAAAATCGAAATATTCTTTCTTGGACGGAAGACGGTTCACCAAGACTCAGGAAAAAAAATGAGTCTAACCAAGGCTTGGGAAGTAAACCAAACCCAAGTGTGCAAAAGCTCCTGAAATTGACAAGATCAACACAGTTTGGACCGAGAGGTTTTATGAGCAGAGTCCACTGCTGGGGAGAAGTCTCAGACCAGCTGAGCTCCCTGCAACTCTTGCAGGGAGCTCCAGGGAGGCAGCTGTCCTAAGTCGCTCATGCTGGGGTGAGCATGCAGTGAGGCAGCTGCCTTTGAGTCATTTGTGCCCCTGTAGGTGACCCTTCACGAATGTTCCATGGAGTATGTAATAAACTCAGGATTAATAATAGCTCAATAAACTCACCTGCTCACAAGGTGGGCTTCACTGGAATTGTTTGGCCTTTTGCCGGTGCCCTTTTGGGGGTGAGCACACATTACTAATTCAAACTTCATCTCTGCTATTACTAAAAGCTACTCCTCTTCCCATCAAGGAATAGGATATTTGTGTGTGTTTTGACCTTCAGTTATTACCCCTCTGGGGTATGAAACCCAGTGTGGCTGCTGTCCACATCAGGCACGGCACATGTGGACCTGTGCAGGCAAGCTTCCATATACTTGGGGTACTTTTCTGAGCCCTGGGAAACCTCATCCTGAGTCCTAGGCTTTTGTCATCCCTCGTTGCCTATGTGTGAGCCATGAACTCACTTCATGCACGTACATCATCGTCTCACCAAGCTCAGGCTCATTGTAAGAGCACACCCAAGCTGCAGTGAGCTGAAGTGACCACAGGCAAACAGTGAACATGCCTCCCACCCACTTAACCACAGCCTACCCTTCACAACAAGACACGGGGNGCTCAGCACAAACAAACACAGTCAGGGTTGCTCTAGGGGAACAGCTCTTTTTCTGTGTGCCACAATCTTAACTGTTCCACACTCACACAATGGCTGAAGGGGACCAGACATGTTCCCACATCACAGGTGATTTGTCAAGAAAGAGGGCTCATCTACAAACAGCAGAAACTATACAACAAACACTCCCTTCCCTAACAGTTTACAACAATATGATGACTCATTGTCCCTAAATCTTACCTTACTCTATCTTCAGGTCATTCTGGGAGGTAGGGAAAAAAAAATACCACTAAGTCCTGCATTTCCTGACTGAAAGAGTGATGTTTCAAAGAATTACAACTTACAAATAAGAGTAAAATTGAAATCTTACTCCCATTGCAACCCTGTTACTTTTTACATACACGATTCATAGAAGTCTACTTTCCTGTTGACAATTAGGAGTCATAGTTTATGTCAAGAATAAAGGAACTCATACTTCTAGTTGTAGTAGCACATTAATTTTGNACTCAATAATGGTCAAATCAAGCTGAACAAACAAAATATGTCCCATTGCTCAGATAACTTAAAAACGGTGCATTTGGATATAAATCTTGATTTAGAGAGCAGAAAGACGTACAATTAACTGTACTCATTTTTGGACAAGTACGAACTTTGCATTCTAAATAGCAAGTATCTCTAATGCCTTCCCCTAGAGTATTGTTTGCAGTCCTACAGTTCTCCAGATTAAAAACCAGATTCTATCGGAAACCCTTCTCCTCTTCTGCTCTGCTGTCCCGAGTGGCATTCCACTCTTTACTGAGATGCGGTTTTGGATGTCTCTATCAGCAGGTCCTTTGTAGAATGGAGATGGGGGTGGGGTGGAAATTGATGGGAAAAGAAATTGGGCTGTCAGTTCCTGCAATGTGCCTTCAGCTCAGATCGGCCTGCTGTTTCCTCCACATGTCTGCTGCCAGCATATGGCAAACACATCAGTTCATTTTCTTTCCCTGTCACGAGTGAGCTGAGGTCTCCTGCGTAGTCATTATTGGTAAGGATTGTCCTGTAAGGATAATTTGATTTCCTATTCTCTTGTCTACTCTTATTTCCACCTATTTACATCTCATTGATTCTCAGGAATAACGTCTTACTCAGCGCCATTCCATCTGCTCAGGTGTATAATAAAGATTCTGTTTCTAATGTGCTCTATTCTTGAATCTGAGGTCCATCTCCTATGGACAGTATGACCTTGGCCAAGGCAATTATCTGCTCACAGGCTTTATCTTCCTCCTCTGAACAAAGGGGATAATTATAATGAATTGCCCTACTTCCTAATGTGCTTTGAAAAATCACTGTGGATCCTTCAGATGTGTGGATGTACCATTCCTGGTGATGTATTTGCACATAGTCCCCAGAGGTCCTTGAGACATGGAGTAGCTTGTCATCTTAAGTTGGTAGATGTTTGACAATGGGACCCGAGACAGTCACTTTGCCAGAGCCTCATCTCTTGTACTGGCCAGCGATTATACCATGGTCAGCTTTCTCACCAGTGAAGACTGAGGCTAAGGGACAAGAACTTGGCTGCTTTACTAGGACCTGCGAAGCAAGCCAGCTGTTTGCAATGTTGGAAAACGTGATGCTAAAATAGCAAA
Organism: Neotoma lepida; assembly: GCA_001675575.1. Classification (NCBI taxonomy): domain Eukaryota; kingdom Metazoa; phylum Chordata; class Mammalia; order Rodentia; family Cricetidae; genus Neotoma; species Neotoma lepida. Next base: position 135,807 of record LZPO01008083.1, read on the forward strand.
GGAAAACGATCCTTATTATTCAGAAATTTTCAGTTATGAATAAAGAGTAGAATGTCGGATTGAGTAGTGTCTAGACTCTATTATGAGCAGGCTTCTGCCATACTTACTCAATATGGAAAGAAAAAAAAAGGCGATTGAAGCAATCATTTCAGCTTTAGCCAACACGAATATGGAAATTTGCAACNGAAAACTATGCACTGAAGCAGTTTTGCAACTTGCAGGGCTCCAGATGAGTTCAGATGTTTCTCGAATGTTAAGCACCTGCTACACATGAGGCAGTGTGGAAACACTGGTCATGCTTTTACTGTCCTATCCACTGAGGTTGTGTTGAGCAGAGAAGAGTTAGTTTTTAATTTTTTTTATTGCTGCATAAAAGACTAATTTTAACATCCTGCAGTTTAGACTTCATACTTTTGACTGGGAAAATAATAAGGAGATTGGATGATGCCTAAGGAGTTCANATATCTGCTGAGTGGTGGTGTTATGACTGTATGAATGTCTACAAGCTTTTAATTTTTTCCATCTATGAATGTACTGTAAGAACNTAGCCTAAAATATAGAAAAAATTATTTCTGCATTAGAATATCTAACTGCGGCAATTTTTAGGGAGTCAAAATTATCTCGTCTCCTATTTAACTATTTAGGAACGGTTCAATAACTGATTTTAAATATAACAGAGAAAATCATGTAGCCATTTAAAATGATGTGTGTATACATGTTCCTGCATGTGCACGTGTATTGTACTGTGTGAAGGTCAAAGGTAAATTGGCAGAGGCAGGGTCTCTCAATGAATCTGGGGCTCACAATGATTGTCTAGAAGGCTGGCCAGCAAGCTCCAGGGATCCTCCTTCCTCTAGTTCCTCAGTGCTGGGATTATAAGTGCAGAATGCCATACCTGTAGGTGCCGGGGATCTGAACTTGAAGTGTTATGCTTGTATGGCAAGGATTCTACTAAGTGAGCCATCTCTCCATCTGGAAATGATAGTTTTAAAAATTTTAATACCGCAATNATTTTGAGCATTGAATTAATGAGGTTTAAACAATGGGTTTTAAATACTTGCATTAAGATTTCATAGTTAATATATTTTCCATTAAAAAATAATTCACACATTCTATATTTAGAATAACTTATGAAATTCTCAAAGCATTAATAAAAATATTTCTAAAAGAAAAAAATGAAAAAAAATTAAATATCCTCTTGCAAGGATATTTAGACCTTGCAAGACTGTTTTTCTAACTATTAATATTTCTGGCAGAAGAATATGAGTTAATAACTCAATATCAGAAAATAGATGTTTGTCTACAGCACCCATGCCCTAGAAGCTATTAAATGTCTTTCACCCTCTTATCTGCTACCTGTCAAATCTGTTTATAACTTTGGATTTTTCCATAGCCATTCAAGCAAAAACTGAAATAATAAAAAAGGGAAATTCCAGATGCTATCTGTTATGATGTAAAGTAGGTATTCATTTACAAATATGTCTCTAATTAGATACTGGCTGCTTTACATGTTAGGGACTGGAAAGCAAGCCGGACTTAGAGATGGAGTTTATAGTCTAAAAGGGAGAGTTAAATAAGGAGCAAATAATTATTTAATCTGAAATCAGATCAGTATGTGTTAGCCAACCAAGTTAAGAGGTAGGTCAGGCATAGGGCAGTGAATGTCACAATATACATCACATATGCATAGGGCAATATATGTCACAGCTCTGGAAACAAAGTCTTTATCTAATATCACCAACAGCCACTACCCCTTCTGCTGCCACTCACACTCACAGTGGTCTCTCATTCTCACAGACGTGATTACTTCTGTCCACTAAAACGCTACGAGAGCCAGCATGTGCACTTCCAATCTGAGAGAGTGCTGCTTCCCCTAATCTCTAACTGGGGGAGATTTCAGTATCTCAGCTAGGTCACTGGGNCACCATATGGATAGCAGTTGCCCTGGATAGTTTCCTGGGCCTGCTGCAAACATTGCATTGACTATGAATAAATCTTTGTTGTGTTTGTCCAAAGAGGATTTGGGGTTATTTATTATATATGACAGTGTTGACCACATCAGTCATGGCTTATATCATTATGGCACAGTCCCCAAAGAGATGTACTCCCTAACACTATATGTTGGCTTGCATCATCATCCTGTTCTCAAATGGCCACATGACATANCTCTCAATGTGTTTTTCTTACTCTTACTTGTTCAACTTGTGGCCACTCTTCTCAGGATGCTGATGTAAGTNGCCTTCACTTCTTATNNGGCTGCCGCTGGTCCCTGACCACCTATTTCTACATCTCTGTCTTTGAGGTCTCCCTCCNTTAANGTAAAAATTGCAATTTCATGTTCAGTATGAGGTTTCTTTGCTTTANTTTTCTTGAACCCTGTCACTAAATCTGGTTTCCAAGCATAAAATGAACACCATCAAATGAAGCCACCAAAAAGAAATCTGCCATGTTGCNGCACAGAGTCAACCAGATTCAGAACAGTGCAGAGAACACATGGGCCTTTCACTCGAATGTGCACTGCCAGGTGTGCACAGATCACAGTTTGNTCATCTGCTTCTTACTATCTGCATCCATGATAACATCACAGAAGGTTTACCGTATGTTCACAGGTTAGAACCAGAACAGCCACCCGCAACAACCACTCAGCCCTGAGAACCAGCNCTAATTCCAACTTCCATTAGAATATATCAGGATCCACACNACATGTCCTTCTTCATATGGAACATCATGGCACTTGCATAGTCCTTAAGAAAACAACCAATCCAAAAAGCTTTATCTACTTCCCATCTCCCAAGCCCAACCAATAAAAATTAGACAGTCATTTACCTGGATTGTGTCCTTTTGTTTCTGTGAGCTTATAGAGTCCAGTTGTTGTTGATGATGATGATGATTATGTTTTGAGACAGGGTTTCTCTACATAGCCCTGGATGTTCTAGAACTCGCTCTGTATACCAAGCTGGCCTCAACCTCACAGAGATCCGCCTGCCTCTAGAACTAAAGGCATGTGTCACCACAGTCCGGCTATAAAGTCCATTTTTATACTATGATGGGTTTTTATTTATTTAAGACNTTTTCCATGTTGGAGAAACCATCAAGATTCAGCCCTTACCCTTCTACCATGGACAGGACCTTTGAGACAGACAACTCCTGACTGCCTTGTGCAAAGCTCTGTTTATCTCTTCTGATCAAAATTCCTGGCCAATGGTGGGGAATGAACGCATGTGCTGGGGTTGAGAGGATTTCCCTTTTACACCTCTAAGCATCAAAACTGACGACTTTCTAAGAAAATCATAGTCTATTCATTGATATCATAGAATTTCTAATGAGGCATATGTTGCTAAAGTTCTTGGTGATTTTGTGTGTGTTTTTTTTAACTCCATGCTAGGGTTGTTTTTGCATGAACATTAATTACTAATAAAGGTGAAGAGAATACAGAATGATCAACCAAATGGAGTTCCAGTAAGTCTATCCATGAGAAGACCCAAGAACTTCCAATTATGGCCAAGACAGAGTAAGAGAGGTAGGTAAACTGAAATAGTCAAAACTTTTAGATAAAATACACTAAATCATGGGTTCCTAGTTACTTGGTACCTAATAATAAAGAACTCTGTCAAAAGATGAGGGGGGGCAACCAAATAAAGTGCTATCTATGATTGCCTCAGTTTACACCCTTGAGAATTTCCAGGTCAAAGCACAAGGAAGAGAGCTAGGGAAGCTATTGCACATTCCTTAGGCTGGGAAGATGGAGCCAGAAGATGAAGGGTGGGCAGCTACGACTGGGATTCATCAGTCAGACTACGGGAGATTGGTGTTTGGAAAGACCTGACCGAAGGATTGGTGCTAACAATGACGGACTCAGACGGGGCCAGGAACAGTGCCTATGTCTACTCACCATACTGTAAAACCTTGTAATTCACAAAACATTTGATAAAGTGTCTTGCCTCAATAGAGGGGAGTCATTAACTCTAGACAATTGCCCTAGGACTGCTAAGCAAATCTTTTTATTTTTAAGATTTATTTATTTTTGTTTTGTGTGCATCATTGCTTTGTCAGAATGTATGTATATATACCACAGCCATGCCTGGAGCCTGCAGANGTCAGAGGAGGGCATGGGGTTCCCTGGAACTAGAGTTTCAGGTGGTTGTGAGGCACCGTGTGGTGCTGGGAACTGAACCNGTGACCTCTGCAAGAGCAGCAAATGTTCTTACCTGCTGTGCCATNTCTCCAGGCCTGCTAAGCAAATCTTAAAAGANGAAAAGGATCAGTTTCCAAAAACTCAACTGCATCCAGNAAATACTCAGAACTCCCTATGTAGACTGAGCTGGCCTTGAATGACAGAAATCTACCTGCCTCCCAAGTGCTGGGATTAAAGGCGTGTGCCACTGCACCTGGTCCTCAAGAATATTTTTAGGACTATTAAAATATTCCACACCAAATTAAAAAAAAAACTACAGTGCTTAGCATCCAATCAGGATTACATGGTATACAAAAAAAGCAAAAAACAAAAGCAACAACAACAGAGTCTTAATGAAGAAAGAAAGAAGTCAACTGGAAATAGANGAGGNCATTTGTAACTTTTCTATCNGATCAAAAGTTAAAATGTGAATGTCATAGAAAAGACATAATTCAAACATCAAATGATGAANCTTTAGTGATAAGACANAAAGCACAGTGAACAGAATTANGAGAAAATCAGATGTATCACAACAACGACAATGTACTTAACATTATTAAGCTATACACTATAAAACGGTGAAGCTGGGAAATTTTATGTGATACAGTTTTTATCACAATGGAAAATTAAATAATAAATTAGAAATTATAGCAAAAAAAATCACTGTACTTGAAGCCATGGCAACAGAAACCATCTAAACTAAACACAGAAAAAAATAAAAATAGAGAATTTTATGTCAGCCAACAACTTCAAAATGTCTACTCTGAAAAAAATTAGAAGAGAGGGTGACAGGATTTTGGGGGGAAAATAATAGCCCAATGTTTTCCAAATTCAACGATGAGTATAAACCCACATATCCAAGATCCAAGAACCCAAGGCACAAGAAATATGAGAAAACTATACCAAGTCGCACCCCAATCAGACTTTTATAAGACAATGATTAAAAAAAAGTAAAAGCAGAGACAAATGTCACATTAGATAAT
>LZPO01008083.1:141598-155261 GCA_001675575.1 Neotoma lepida
AAATACATGGAGCAAAACTTGGTAAAACTATAAGAAATGTAGACAAATCAAAACTATGGTTAACGATTCAATATTGAACAGGTAGACACAGAACCTATGAAGACAAAGTTTGTACAGACAGGAACACAACATAACCAATTTGACTAAATTGAGATTTACANACTACTCCACCCAACAATAGCAGAACAAACATTTTTATTTCAAGTGTACGTGGAGCACTTAGCAGGGATAGGCTATAAAAATTAATTTATTTTAAAGAATTCAAGTCATACACAAGATGGTCTTTGACCTTGGAATTNAAATTTAATGGCCNGAAGATCCCTAGAATATCTTCACATATTTGGAAACCAAATANTATNTTTTTAAAACCAAACTGNGAATAAGATATGTAGAGTGGGACAAGCCTGTAACCTCAATGCTTCCAAGGCTAAGGCAGAGGACTGTGGGTTCAAGGCCATCCTAAAGTACACGACAAGATTCTGTCTCAAAAATAAAGGGAAAAAAGAAAAAACAAAAGAATGAATGAAGAAACAAAGGAACAAATAATAAATTAGAAGAGAAACTGAAAGTCATTTGACATTGTAATTTGAATAATTCTAAGTGTCAGAGCTAGCCTGAAGCAACACTTAGAGGAATTTAGAGCATTACAAACTATGAACCTACACACAGNACCGCAACGCTAAGTGGTAGAGCTCCAGCTAGCATTAGTGAGGCTCAGACCCAATCTCAGCTGCACAAGATAAAAGGAAGAATCTAGGTGACAAAAAATGGGAAGATTAGACCAAGAAGAAATTAAATAGAAACATAAGGTCCTTAGGTAAATCAATAAAAATCCAAAGCTGCTTCATTGACGAGGTCAGTTGAACATGGCAAGCCTCTAGCTAGACCTGTAAGAGAGAGAAACCAATAACTGAAATAGCTCCATACCTATAAAAATTGAAATCTGCAGTTAAATACTTTCCCCATTCCCAGGTTTTTACTGAGAAAATTTTGTCAAACATCAAAGAGAGAAATAATACTAAATTTATATGCTATATTAGAGAAAATTGAAAAAAAAATAATTCCACTAGCACTGACAAGTGATTTAGCAAAATTCTGGAAACAAAATCAACATACAAAAATNAATTAATGGTCTAGATTCTAATAACAATCAGAAATTTTACAAAAATAATATGATTTTTCTAGAGCATCAGCAATATGAGATAGGGATAAAGCTACCAGAATCTGTGAGAAAAGTCTAAATGTGGATGGAGGGAGAGTGGGAAGGAGAGAAGAAAGTGGTGGCAAAGTTTAATCAAAATGAAAGCTGTATGAGATGTCTACGGAAATCTACTATGTTGTAAGCTAATTAAAAAACATAATTTTTTAAAAAGAAATTTGAATCGAGGTATGCTATGTTACAAGTAGTGCTGCTTCCAGAAGCTACAGATTANTAAATAAAAAACTCAAAGCCAGGCATGGATACCTGTCTATGACATGTTGATCACGAAGGCTTCAGAGGGTCCCCAAAGCAATGTCTACTGCCCTAGCTTTTGGTTGTACACCAGAACTAGATGGTAAAACATTGTTGCTAAAGACACCACACACTTTGGTTACAGGACATACAAAATCAAGTTGGAACTGATCTGAAAACTTCCTCCTCTGACCAGCTTTCACAGTTCCAGAAGAAGCTGTGCAAATCACTGAGGGGAGAAAAACCATCAATGGTTTCACACAGCAGTGAACCTTGCATGGTCCAGTACTGATCTGCCAAGCCAGATGTGCCCACTGGTGCAACAGTGGCAAGAATCTTATGGGCTAACCAACCACTTTCCAGTTGGACTTCAGGCCCACACCATCTGAGGGATTTCATTCCTAGGATTTTAAACAAACAAACAAACAAACAAACACACCTTGCCAAAAGTCCATGACTTTGGAGGTCATAGGCACTAAGGGGGGGCCTACTACTGTCATTTTGCTAAATGAACATGTTGTCAAACTGCCTTCTAATACTTACGTTTATACACACAGGCTGCTTTCAATCTTGGTCCGAGAAGCAACTTATAACTGGTAAAAGTTCTAAGAACAACTGACTGCTGAATGGGACATTTTTATCATCCTCTCCTCTCAAGGCTCAGGGACTATCACAGAAGGGGGCAGAAAAANCAAAAACAAAAACGTAAGAGTCTGAGGATGGGAAGGAGTGCTAAGAAACAATGTCTTCTAGACAGGACATGGCTGTTACACTCATAAACTCACAACAGCTGTGGTTCCCTATATAAGTTCTGTACAAGACAGAGCCTGCCAACATTCCAGNNCGGATGTTGGGAGAGCACAGGAGGCCCCGCCCCTAGCGGGGGGCCCCTCGTAGTTAATGGCTGCTGGAGGAGAGATGGTCATTTTTCTTTAGGGGCTCAGTCACTGTTATGTTGTCCATGATCCAGTAGATAACCCTAGACTCACACACATGAAAGTNACCCTAATTAAATCAGCATGTTTACACACTACATATACATACATATTTATGTATGTGTGTATATATATTTATACATATATGTATGTATATATATGTATGTGTATGTATATATATGTATGTGTATATATATATATATATATATATATATGTACTTTTTGATAAAAAGACAGGATGGGCCAGTGAGGTGGCCCAGTACGTAAACATGTTTGCCTTGCAAGCCTGGTACTTGAGTTCAATCTCCAGAACTGACCTAAAGGCAGAGAGAATCAAGTCTACACAATTAACCTCTGGCTTTACACATGTGCTGTGACATTTGTGCTCACACATCATATACTCACACACACATTCGTCCATGCCACACAATTTAAAAACCTAGAAAAGGAAGTAGGAGGAGACATGTAGATTAAGGCTTCCAGAGGGAGCAGGAAGGGATAAAAAGAGAAATGGGAGATTAATACAATCAAANTATATTATAGAAATGCACAAAACTGTCAAAGAATTTAAAAGAGGAAAATAATACATAAAAGCAAACAGAGCAAAAAAATTTGAAAAAAAATGTGCTATAGAACGTCTCTGGGGGATATTCAAAGAAGTTATAAACACATGAAAGATGTGGAGATGACACCATGTTGTTCAGATGGAAGGCTAAATATTGTCAGTTCTCCTGAAAGTGGTGTACAGATTGACGGCCATTCCAATCAGATTCCTAGTAGGCATTATTTGCAGAAACTGATAACTTGATTTATTTTATTTTATTTTTTTTGGTTTTTCGAGACAAGGTTTCTCTGTGTAGCTTTGCNCCTTTCCTGGAACTCACTCGGTAGCCCAGGCTGGCCTCGAACTCACAGAGATCCGCCTGCCTCTGCCTCCCGAGTGCTGGGATTAAAGGCGTGCACCACCACCGCCCGGCTAACTTGATTTAAAAATCCATATGAAGTACAAAGAATCCAGAGGACTCAAATAAATATGAAAAAGTACAAAGTTGGAGGGCTGCCACAATCATGCTTTAAATTTATTATAATTTTACAGTAATTGAGATCACATGCTTAGCACAAATATGGAAACATATATTGAAGATAAAGATGGACAAATTCTTTAATGGCCCAAAATATAGAGTCCCAGAATAACCTGGCTACGTACAGAAAACTGATTTTTAACAAAGAAACATGCATGCAAAGGAAAGAGGATGTGTTTCCACAAACTGAACACCCAGACGCAAAAACACAAACTTCTACCCATACTTCTCACCATAGTCAAAAACTGAATTCAAATAGATCACAGAATTAAATGTAAGCCTCACAACTAGGCAGCTTCTAAAAGAAAATACAGGGAAAAGTTTGGTGACCTCAGGCGAGGCAGAGGCTTCCTTCATAGAAAGTCTGACAGCTCCATCCCCATTCATGGAATCAACCCGAAGGCCTTTCATATGACAAAGCCATAGCCCAGCTTCCAATTTTATTTTATTATTTCTTTGTTATGTTTTGGTCTCGCTATGCAGGCTCAAGGCCATCCTGCCTCTACCTCCCCAGTGCTGGGATTACAGGTGTGCACTGCTGTCACTGTCAGCCCTCAATTAAAAAAGAAAAAAAAGTTTCTAAAAAGTTTAACAGTCTGATGTCCACTAGCAGATAGTTTACNTTGAACGACCGACCCAAACTTCACAAAAGCCATTTTTCTTCCGCTTTGTGTTCGCACCACCAAAGGATAAAATGGAGACAGAATCATTAACAGTTCAGTAAGGCAGACCCCCGCCTTTATGAACATACCTTAGAAACGTCCTTCTCNTTGGCTGTAGTTACAATCATTTGGGGCAAGGAAGCTATACATTCCTGTCTCAGGTNTATCAGTACCCACCATCCTTGAGACACAAGACAAGCATGCGCAGAAGTATTCCTGCTAGCCGTCTTGAACTAACCTTCTGCTCAGTAATATATNCTTGAAACGAGCATGCTCAGGATAAGTCTACCCTGAANGTGCCTTCCCACATGAGTAGGCACAGGCTCCCTGAGTGAAGTCTTGGCTGCGGCTCCTTTGTTCAAGGCAGGCATTGCTTTGGAAACCACCTCTCTGGCGTTCCCACCTTTTGTAAGTGATAAATCTTTCCCCATATCAACTGTTGTGAAGTATGGCCGCTCAATGGTTAGGATTCTGTACATGGTATGGAATATCAACACATTCACCTGATCATGATCTTTTTTCCAAGGGCTGTCTCAGTCTGTGTTTATAGCCTGCTAGACTAGCCACCTCCTCCTTCAATGTTACTCATATCCTCACACATCTCACAGAATGGTACAATGCCATCAGTGATCATTTGGAATTCTAGCATCAACTTTTGGAAAACTCCAGATGTTTCCAAAACCTTCCATTATTCTGAAACAAACAGTACAGACCAATGTTCAATGTATTGGCTTTTTTGGTTAGTATAAAGAAGACTCTAAACAAAATTCCAGTTCTATAATAGCTTTAATTACAAGGAAATCTTGAAAAACCCCATAGCTTATTATAGTCTCTCTTTTGATCCAGTGGCAATGACCTACCTTGCCTCCAGGCCATAGCAACCACTGCCAACTTCNTGGCTCCTCTGCCTGCTCAGTTTCATAGTCTTCTCGGAGCTGGCACTATGTAATTTGGGCACTTAACAAAGAATATACAACACTTCCTGCAAGCTGGCTCAATCCTGTGTGATAGTCTTTCTTAAATCCTTGCAAATCCTTAGCCGTTGTTCTAACACCTTACAAGCTGCTATTTCTATTCATTGAAAAAGAAGAAATGTATACAACCTTGGCTAACATAGTTCACAATGTCTCCTTGAGGTTAGATGCCATTTGGGAAAAATCGAAGTTCAGACAAAGAAGCTTACACTTAATGTGTTCAACCAAGGAAGNTATCCATAATATCAAACGAACAGTTTTCTGGCCACAGAGAATTTGAATTGGCAAGAGACAAGCAATAGGATTTTTGAACTGCCTAGACATGATGAGGTTGAAATCAGTGGGTGCCAAGAGGGTGTTTAAACTTGCTTTCTCTGCTCCTCCGTTNGGTATTATTCCCTACAGAAAGCCTTGAGGGTCTTGTTCAGACCAGTTCTAAATGCTCAGAGGTATGGCCCTACNTTCAGGAGACTATTACTTCTCCTGCTTCTGTTGGGAGATGAGCTCCTAAAACTTCTTGTTACTGGGTTTTGGGGACAGGGCCTGTATCTCAATGCTAGAGCCGTTCAGGAGGTCCTGGCTTCTATCCCAGCCCTATACAAAACAGAGCGGTTCTGGATATGACATTTACTCATTTCATCAGATTCAATTTCTTTTTATACTTACCAATATTCAATAATTTTACATTGTTTTTTTCTTTTTAACTTGACTAATGCTTCCAAGCCATTTCCCCCAAACCATTCTCCTTCTCTCCTAACAATACAATGTGACAAGAGCAACAAAATATCTCCAAGGAAGGCATTCTGAGAATGTTTCTCTAAGTAGCAGCCTTATCTATGTACTACCATCAGAGATNATAAAATCAATACTAATATTTTTCATTTGAGACGGATTTTATCATCACAACAAGGGAAGAAACATNGGTGGTTTTGTTGTGTTGGCTTTGTGAAGATGGGGATGTCTGGGGAGAGGCCTGTTGGATGAAACATGAGTCACTTTTGGCAAAGGTTTAAATGAAACAGTNAGTCTGATGAATCCGTCCGAGGTTTAAGAATATCTGGACTCCTCAGCTCCCCAGAAGATCTCCACAGACTTCCTTGAGGACAAAGGCTTTTCTACNGTGGCTCCAAATGNTCCCCACATAACTTCCTGCAGATGCCACCAAAGGGATTTCTTTACTCTTCCGAAGACCATTAGCTAGCTTGCCAGATTTTTCAGCATAACAAAATTATAGGCCGTTTCTCTCTTGGGCATCCTGAAGTGGCGAAATTGCCCAGAGAAAATTGAAACCCTGATAATTGATTTTTCTTGCTGTTTTCAAAAGAGTCAAACCTTCCCAAGATTAAATTGAAACTTTCAGGATGAGCACAATAAAAGCCATGGGGAATTCTTCCACACCCTCAGAGCAGGTTCCCAGCTAAGACCTGCATGAGGTATTTCTTTACAGAAAACTCAGAATTAAACTATTTTTCTAAAATAGAACTTTCTTTTTTGAGCTTATGCAGAATCCGCTAATTGGACTGTATGATTCATTTTATCGCTGTTACCTGGGATCCAGAAACCTCAAAACAAAACAAAACAAAACAAAAACCAAAACTCACAGGGAAATCTAGGCTATGAAGCGAATGCATCATGCTACAAACTTGATAATAAAAAACTAATTTCTCTCTTCAACGGCTACTTAAAGACTTTGTTGACAACAATGACTGAAATGTGGGCCTTCTAACTCCCTCATGAAGTGTGGGACTAAATGATTTGATGTTTTCAAGACACATATGTGGTGCATATATTTCCAAAGTCAAGAAACATTACATACGTTCCAAAGGCACAGACCAAGTGTGACACCATGGTCAGGCAGATGGACTCTAATAGCTGAAGGATACTTTACATTTGACAGTTCCTTCTCCTGGACGCCCTTGGTGGCCTTTTCCAAAGTAAACTCCTTCTACTCCCCCCACATAGCTGGGCTGTTAAGACTAGTTCTTTGACTCACTCATTTCTCTATACGATTTCATTGTTCTGCTCCAGGATACTGTAATCAAACACTCTACAAAGAGCGTGGATTAAACTAAAGATGCTTGTTTCTAACTCTTCTGCAACCTGGAAAGGCCAAGGTCAAAGTGCTAGAACATTCAGTACCTAGTTACAGTTGGCCTAACTTATAGTCAACCGCCTTCTCCCTGTCCTGCCCTCCCCCGCACTCCCAGTAGTCTCATCATGAAGGTATTACTCTCANGAGCACATCTAACCCTATTAAAAAATCCCTTCTCCAAATTCTAGCATATTGGGGCNNGGGCTTCACACAGGAATTGAGGAGCNAAGTTGAATCCATGTCAGTGTCACAACAGTATCAAATATCTCAATCCATGTTTTTGTCCTTNATTCTGAAGTTCTAGATTAAAAAGAAGGANTTTATNAAGAGGTCTATAACGTCACTGGTTTCAAACTCTACCATGGGAACATTTGTGTTCTGCTTTTAAATGGATACATGTTCTTTCTTCCCAGAGTGCNTGNTCACTNTTCTAAGTACCACAGCTAACCAGCTNCACCCCTGGTGCTCCTCCATGCTCCTCTGTGATGGTGATAGGAGCCATGTTTTTGTTTTGTTTTTNATGTTTTATTTTTATTATTTTTTGAATTAATTTTTCATATACAATATTTTGATCATGTTCTTCCCTCTTNCAATTTCTCCCAGATTTTTCCAACCTCCCTACCCACCTAACTTTATGTTCTCTCTCATTCTCTCAAAACCCAAAAACAATAACAATAAAAGAAACAAAGAAACAAAAAACACTACAAACACAAAAATCAAAACAAACAGGCAAAAGACCAATAAGAAAAAAAAATGCCCAAACAAAGTAAAGCAAAACAAAAAGCTCACAAAAATACCATACAGGTCCTTTTGTGTTGGCCAACTATTAGNCATGGGGCCTGCTCTGGAGTGTGGTTGATATACCTAGTGACATTCCACTGGAGAAAACTGGTTTTCCCTTTGTTAGTGGGTGTCAGTTGCAGATAGAATCTAAGGGTGGGACCCCATGTTCATGNTCCCCTCTCAGTTCTGGCTTGAGCCTGTGCAAGTCTTGTGTATGCTGCCACAGTCTCTATGATGTCATACACACATCCATCCTGTTGCATCTGGAAGACACTGTTTCCTTGGTGTCATCCACCACCTCAAGCTCTTGCAATCTTTCTACCCCTTCTTCCATAGANCTCCANNAGCTTTGAGGGGAAGACTTTGATGAAGACATCCCATTTANGACTGAGTATTCCAAAGTCTCTCACTCTCTGAACATTGTTCAGNTGTGTAGTCTCTGTGTGAATTCCNATCTACTGCAAGAAGAAACTTCTCTAGTAAGGATTGAGCAAGGGACTAATTTACAGTTACAGCAGAATGTCATTAGGAATCACTTTATTGCTGTGTTCCTTAAGCAGAATAAGAACATTAGGTTTTCCCCTAGGCCCATGACCTATCTAGTCTCAGGTTCTTGGCCTCTTTGGCCAAGGTGTGACCTCCATCTCACATGGTGGGACTTAAATACAATTTTTTTTTGTTTTGGTTTTTTTAAGACAGGGTTTCTCTGTGTAGCCCTGGCTGTCCTGGAACTCACTCTATAGACCAGGCTGATCTTGAACTCACAGAGATTCACCTGCCTCTGACTCCCAAGTGCTGGAATTAAAGGCATGTGCCACCAATGCCCTGCTTAAATACAATTTTAAAACATGGTTGTTTATTCCTATAGCTTTTATGCCACTATTGCTCCAGTGTATCTTATAGGAAAATCTCTGTTTTATGTCACAGGGTTTGTAGTTGGGTGATATTGATGATTACCTTTTTCCTCTGGTAGTGGGNAGANTATCTTCCAGTACCCTGAATCTAATCANTAGGGGTGAAGCTTCTAGTTAGGCCCCAGCCTGACTTCTCTGTGTTCGGTGACATGAGTAAGTCTTGTCTTTAGCAATAGAGCCTTCCCATCAGGTTGTAGAGAGTAACTAATAACCTTGCTAATAGCCTGCGATGCTTGACGGGTTGCATGGGAGCCCTTTGGCCAATGTCTCAAATTTTGCAATGGGTAAACAACTCTTGTTCCATTCCTTGTACTTTACGAAAACTGAATGTGCTTGACTTTGTGGTAAGCCCTAAGCTCAGAAGTTCATTTCAGCACCATCTTCCACACTCCTAGGCCCCAGTCACAATGATTGGTTAGAGAAATAGGATGAACACATTGACCTGACCTAGAGAGAGAGCACAAGTACAACCTAAGAGTTGTCAGGACGCTGCAGAGAGTGATTCTTCCCTTGTAGAACATAAAAATACCTCTGACCATGACGCAAATCACAGTGCAAAGCTTAGGATTAGACCTTGTGGCATTGTTTGAACACAGACTTAAACTGCTTACAACTAGATCTATTACTAGATGGTTTCAATGAATCAGCAGGAACATCCAATACAAAGGCAGAGTTTGATTTTTCAAGAAGCTGTTAGCAATAAAAAAGAAAATCCTAAAAGATANTGATTGTCTCTCTCTNAGCCTGTCAAATGCTCTAGTGCTGTNAAGAGACACCATAACCATGGAATCTCTTATAAAGGAAAGCATTTAATTGGGGCTTGCTTACAGTATCAAAGGTTTAGTCCACTGTCAGCATGGCAGGAAGCACAGTGTCATGCAGGAAGACACGGTGCTGAAGAAGGAGCTCAGCCTTCTACATCTGGATCCACAGGCAGCAGGAAGAGAGAGAGAGAGAGACACTGGGCCTGGCTTGGGCTTTTGAAACCTCAAAGCCTAGCCACAGTGTCACACTTTCTCCAATAAGGTTACACCTACTCCAACAAGGATACACCTCCTAATCTTTCCCAAGTGGTGTCACTCCCCAATGACCAAACATTTAAACATATGAGCCAACGAGGATCAAACCACCACAGTCGCCTGTATTCATGAAGCAACATATTCATCCAATTTGATAATTCTTAGAAACACATTTTCAANAAAAACTCATTAATCTGAAATGGAAAATACAACTTAAAATACTGATAACTACATTTACAATTTATAAAGTATATACATACCTACCNGTTTTGTAGTTATACTCAAATGTACTAAATTTAAATATTTAATATTTAAAAAGAAGATGAAAGATCTTGACTATAGTTAACAGGATCAATGGGTGTGAATTTGGGGACACAGTTGCCCAAGAAAGAGATCACATAATCCAGTTCCAACCTACTTAGGCTGTTCTGAACTTTACAGAAANCTCTCTTTATTCTACAGCTCCAAGGAATCTTGTTGCTCAATAATTCAGTGTATGCATAAATATTTACAAATAAATGCTGGTGTCCATTCAGTCACTTCCAGATGGATAGGCTTAAGAGACCATGTTTTCCCTTCTAGCATCCTTTNAAAACTGTCCTAAAATCACTTGTTTAGAAGAGCATGCAGGAACAACCTGAGAGGCAAGCTTCGGTTGTGGTCCACCATTCCATCTCATTGGTACCTTAGTAACAATCTCCTCAGATGGGGTTAGTGTGCAGGCAATCTTCTGCTGAGAAGCTAACACTAGTGTCCCCCAGGTCACAAATCTTCTCGTCCTTTGAGACTAAAAGATGGATTTCAGATTCAAGATCTGGTTCTTCAATTTGATATAGTGGAAGAAAAATCCAAACACAGCCTGACTAGGGAACCTTTTTTCTTTCTAGTCTATTAAAGTAATTTGATAGATGTCAATCATGTAGGTGTTCATTAAACAGGTTAACCAGCTGTCTTTCCACATGCAGTACTTTGGTGTAGAAGCCAGCCTTTGAATTCTATTCCATCTGGTGTATAACATTCTGACAGAATTAAAATGGGNAACAGTGGCATTCCAACAGAATTTCCTTTATAGTGTTTTAGAAGTTGGACACATTTTAGCCCTTTCAACATGAGTGTGTAAAGCATACTCAACAATCCTACCTCATCTGTGGAAGAGACATCTGAAACATCTAGTGAATACTTGAAACTGCCAACAGTACTAAACCCCACGACACTGTTTCTTCCCTACACAGAGACCAATGATAAGGTTTAATTTATAAATTAGGCACAGTAAGAGNTNAATGGAAACAACTAAGAATAAAACAGAACAGCTATAATAATGCTCTCTCTCTCCCTCCNTCACTCCCATCATCCNTCTCTCCCTCCCCATAACAAAAAACNTTTTCAGATTGCAGTTGATCCTAGGTACCTGAAGCCATGGGCAAGGGAGCACTATTATAGTGAGGTTTTGGGCTCTGAAAGTGTAAGACAGACTTCAGGTCTAAGTTTCTATTCATATTTGACCCTTCTGAGGAGGAAGATATTTTAGTTAATGTTTTTGGTTACAAGAAGAATGAACNCAAATTGAACTAAGCAAAAGATTGCTCTTCTGCACATCTGATTCAAGGTTAAAAAGTCGTCNCCTATCCATTCTCTCTTTGATTGTATGTCGTACAGNCTGTTATTGTTTTTGGCTTATCTTGGTAGCAAGACAAATATAACTTTGGGGTCTCTATCTCATGAGGCTTTGGAAGANGCTGGGAAGAGAACAGTTTCTTCCAGAAGCCAGCACACGTCACCATTCCTTCTTGACTCGGATTTTCTTTCATTGGAAAAATCTCTGAAGCAAATGGAGAATGAAATGTGCCCAAGTGTCTATTACAGACATACAGAATGGATGACAGAAAACCAAACATTACCTTCTATGATAACTCCAACAAAAGATTATCTACCATTTTTAAATCATTGCACAATCATTTTAAATCATTACACATCTCTAAGTACAGTTAGAAAAACAGCTGACTTTACAAGCTAACCAGGGTCAGAAGAATGAGCCCAGGGTCAACTACATAAACAAAGTATGCCATATGCTGAAAGATGTTTCACATCAAAGTGGGCAAGATAAAAAAAATCCACTTTCACATTTTGGTTTATCCTGCAGGTGATGATAAATTTTGCACATGAATTTCAGAATCTAATCNTAATGAGATAAGAAGCTGGGCAGAAGACAGAGGGAATCTACTCGCCTGACTTGAGAGGCAGTGATCTTTGAAAAGAACATGTTGGTCTCCACTTCCCTCTTTGCTTGACAAGCACTGTTTCCCCTGAATTGCTCCAGCAGAAAGCAATATATGCACACTTCCCTTAGCTCCTTGCTGAAATGCCTTTACAAAAAGTTCATATTCTCCTCTCACAATCTACCATAGGAAACGGCCAGCTACAGACTTCTTTGAACTTCCTACAAAATAGTATTTAAAGGTACCATCATCCCTTATGTTATCGTTTGTTCTTGTGTTTAGCTCTATGCAAGGAATTCTTATTAGGACAAAACTCTTTCTTAGAGCACAATGCTAAGAATGGCATTTCCCCCACCCACCTCCTGGCTGAATACGTATGCTTCTTTATAAAATCTAAGGGAACTTCTAAAATCAATTACATCTCCTTTTGATCTTGTCTATCAGGAATATTTGTATATTAAACTGCTACTGTTACAATGCTAGGTTTTTCTGGTCTTATAATCCTAACCATACCTTTAACCTTTATATCAACTGCTTTGTCTGATGTCTGAAAAATGGATTAGCAGTATGAAAGTGGTTTCAAATTTTATTTGGAAATAAAGGTATAGTTAAATTGAAATGGAAAGAATGGTATGTTAAATTTTTTATACTAAAGCCAAAAGAATTATCAGAATTGAGAGTGTTAAGGAGGCCCACAAACCATGAAGCAAGGATTGAAATTTTCTCCTAAAATCAGACGATCAGACTTTCCAACTAAATAGTGGGGTAACCTGAAATGAAATTTCACACTCTGCCTTCACACTGATGCTTAAAATTTGTTGCAATTTATTCATTGCTTGATTAGCATTTTGTCCATGCTGCCNTTGAAAACAATGGTTTTCCTATATAGAGTAGTTCAATATTTTAATACACATAGAGCTGAGANGGAGGGAGGGAGGGAAGGAGGGAATATTCCATCCAATCGTTTATTNATTCTTTCAACAGCTACACACTGAGTATCTGCCAGCTACGAGGCACTGAAGTGTCAGCCCTGTTCCTAGAGCTGCAAGAGCAAGGCACCAAACAAGAGGCGAAAGCGTTAGAGAAATAGATCATTANNGTNATGAGCGCTNTGNGGAATTCAAACANGGAGCATGCGCGGAACACACGGGAGATCGTTTCTATGAGGGTATCAGAGAGTTCATTCAGTTCTGAGGCTATAACATCTATCCCGGCCTCCAAAAGAGCAGTAAGTGCGCCACGTCATGGAGGCCAGGACAGAACATTTCAAGCGGGAGAAATGCGGTGTGAAGAGTCAAGAAAGCCTGCTGTATTGAGGAACTGAAAAATCTACCATGGCAGCAGCTTGGAGCGAGGGGAAGGCGGCTGAAGCCCNATACAGAAAGGAACACCTGCTTAAACTGCCAGGAAATTCAAATGCAGCCAAAAGTAGGGCAGAGAACAGTAGACATTGTGAAGAAGTTGCCCTCTGGCCTTCATTGTTAACTACTGAGTTAAAGATTAATATATGTATATGCAGAACTGATCCTAAAA
>LZPO01008084.1:52059-59559 GCA_001675575.1 Neotoma lepida
AAAAAAAAAAAGTCTTTGTTTTGAAACTTTCTTTAATTTGGGGGCCTGATGAGAAGAAATGATAGGCCACTGGTAGGGTCTCCTAGACTTGAAAGAGGAGCTGCCATGGGAAGGGGCTGTTGGCCCTTCCTGCTAAATCCTGCCTGTGGGGAGAATCTGAGGGCCTCTAAGAAGGAAGGAGAAGATGTGAAGGAGCCTGGAGAGTTGGCTGGTTCCAAGAAGAAACTGTGGAAGTAGGGGGAAAAAATAAAAATAAAAATAAAAATAAAAATAAAAACCAACTTTCTTGAAGGCTCAGCCATGCTTCAATGCCTGTGTCCAAAGCTGGTCAGGACAAAGGATACTGCGCCCCCTGGTGTTAGACTCACATCGGATTCCAGAGAACTGTGTGGAGACCAGNGCCTAGAGCTGCCTAAACCAACCACCGAAAAGTTTCTTCTGTTTGCTAAGCTAGTTGGAGTAGAAGTGGCCTTTCTTTCTCAGTTCTGGAGTCTAAGTAGAGACTCTGCTGTAGAGAGGGCAGGATGTGTGTGTGCATTTGTTTTATTTGGTTTTCTTTGCATACAGTTTAGGCTAACAGGACAAAGCCTGCTTAAAAGCAATCCCTTTAGGTGGAGGAGTACACAGGTCTGAAAACAACAACAACTGCATTGTGGATGATGTTCTGGTCTGGGGGAAGCCATCTGAAATTTCAGAACCTCTTGTTCCTTGTCTCAAAAGCTAATAGTTTTGGGTATGATGTCTTAAGGCTCCTTTAAGTTACAGTACTGAATCAGCAGCACACTGAACCATCTTTTCTCAGAGCCCTGCAAATGTGATTTGTTACTGTCTGTGCAGGTGCAGACGGGTTCCAGCACCCAAAGTTTCCTGATTCTGAGCAAAGATTTTTTAAAAGCACAAAATATATCTCTTTTCAGCACAGACGCCCCTCACCCTCCAGTCTCACGTAAAGCTCAGCTAGAAAGCCGGAGAGTGAGCACGACTCAGTCGCTGCTATTTTCTTTTAAAAATAAAGTACTAAGTGTTGTTCTGAAGTTCTGTTCAGTGTCGAGTGTGGTAGGTGTGAATACATGCTGTAATTGTTCCAGGCACTAGACCAAAACGTCCCCAGAATTAGCAGAGTTTTCAGCTATAATCTGGCTAACATTTTTCTGCAAATAGGTATGAAGACCAGACTGAATTTCCATTGAAATTTACAGCCATTCCTCATCTAGTCAGGTGATCAGCCCTGAGGAAGAATTATGGCGCCACTGAGAGTTTTCCACTCCTCAAACCTGTATGTCCTGTCTCTAACGTGAGCAGTCGGTTATGCCTCACGGCAGCTCCTTCCTTCTGCACTGCCTTCAGCTGTTATCTCCGTGTAATGGGCACAGCTTATTATTATCACCGTTTATTAGGCATCTCATGATTGTCCCCGTGAAGATCATTTGAACAGCAACCTTAGTTCTATAGCTGTGACTAAAGTATGCAGCTGTTGTCCCAGATGAGAGTGTCACAGGTCCATATACTGTCTGGAAGAGCTGGTCTTTCTGTGAGAGAAGTGAGCCAGGAGGAAGAACAGCACCCAGATGAGGACATGGCCTGTGGTAANCTTACCTCAGAAGGGGAAGACCCTGGGTGAGAAGGGTATACCAGATGGCCAGTTCAGTGACTCAGAGCACTGTGTCCCCATTTAAAGGAAACAACCATGTTATGGCTTAAACTGCATCCTTCCAAAATTCATGTTACAGCCCANATCCCCAGAACCTCAGAATGTGGCTATATTTGGATAGATTCATTTATTGATTTATCTATTTATTTATTGTGCGTATGCACTTAGGGAGGTCTGAGGACAACTTTCAGGGGTTGGCTTTCCACATTCTGGGTTCTGGGGATCACAGTCAGATCATTAATCTTGGCAGCAAGCACCTTTACCTGCTGAGCCATCTCACCAGTCCCAGGAGATGGGTTCTTTAGAGACACAGTTATCCTTCAGTGAGATAAGCCTTAATCTAAGGCAACTGATGGGGTCCTGTTAAGAAGATATTGACACAGACATGTACAGAGCAAGACCACAGGAAGATACAAGAACAAGGAGACCAGATGCCAGACAAGGAAAGATCCGCAGAAGAAATCAACTGCTGATCATTGGTCTGAGATTTGAGACTCAAACTGTGAGGTGGTAGATTCTCTTTGCTTAAATCACTGGATTTTGTGGCATTTGATTATGGTAGTTCCATCAAACTAATGCAAGCTACTATTTGGTACCAGCCAATTATGTGCAGCCACTTGGAGATGCAGATCCTGTGTCAACAGATTTTCCAGTGTGAGAGTCTTTTATTTTTAAATTTTGGCAGAAGGGCTGGCCTTTATGGGTATGCAACATGAACAACCACACAAGATCCATTACTTAGAAATGGCACATGTTTGTTTCNATGTCCTGCTTTCTGTATCTTCAAATTCTTAATTTCCGACAGGGGTCCTGCCTTTACATCTTTCACTAGGCTTCCAGACATCATGGAACTAGTGTAGTTGACAAATAATATGAATTTTAAGTAATGTGTGTGTTAAAATTATGGGAGTCCCCTGCCCCCCACCCCACAAAAGCACATTCTGGGCACTAGAGGAACCGTAGGACATTGCATTGAATTTTTTTGTGACTAATTGGACTAAGATTTCCAATCCTTGATCTTCACTGTGAAAGGATTTATAGAACTCAGAAGTTTGCCAGGGGTGGAAGGAAAGTCACAAACATCTCCAGGTACAATTCTTTGAGATGAACTAATGTGGCCCTGACCAATTTTCTTTTCTTAGAGTTAAGCCCTAAGAACCTCACAATACAGGTATCTTTTTTTAAAAAAATTAAATTATTTTCTTTCTCTGTGNGTAGGGTATGCATATGCATGCTATGTGCACACATGCACATGTGTACAAGCCAGAGGCTAGGTGTCTTTTTCAATGTCTCTTCATCTTATTTTTTGAGACAGCGTTTCTCACTAAACAGAGAACTCACCAATAGTCTACACTGGCTGCCCAAAGAACTCTGGAGATCTTCCTGTCACCACTCTTACCCCCAGCACTGAGATTATAGACTCATCAGCACAGAAGACCTTTATATGGGTACTAGGGATTTGAAATCAGGTTTTCATGCTTGTGTGACAGGTACTGTATCAACTGAACTATTTTGCCAGACCCTCAGTGGAGACTTGGGTATTAGGAGTGGAACATTNTGGTTTAAAAGTGCTATGTTTGTGTGTCAAGTTGACAAAGGGTTAAATGTGATGGTTAAAGATAGCTTTAATTGTCAACTTGACATAATCCATAATCACATGGTGAGAGTCTCAATAAGGGATTGTTTACACTGGGTTGGACTGAATACATGTCTGTAGGGGATTGTCTTAATTCACCTTATTGATTTGGGAAGACCCAGTCCACTGTGAGTCTGACCATTGCCTCAGCAGATTCTGAACTGTTATGAGTGGAGAAACCCAGCCGAGCATCAGCAAGCCAGTGAACAAGTGTGCATTCATTCCCTCTGCTCTTGACTGTGGATGTGATGTGACCAGCCGTCTCAGGTTCCTGCCTTGATTTCTCACAATGACTCACAGTAACCTTGAGTTGCAGGCTGCATAAACCCCTTTCTTCTTATGCTACTTTTTGTCAGCATGTTTTTATCACAGCATCAGAAATAAAATTATGACAAAAACTCTTCTCCCTCTATGTTGAACTATTCCGAGGATCTTTACTCGGTTCTCAGTTGGGATGCGCTTAGAGGTTTGAGCTGGAGGAAACAGTCAAGCTGGGACTACCTGTGCACAGGACTGTGCAGCCTAAGCCATGTACTATAGATGAACTGTAAGATATCTTTCCATTTCCTGGAGCATGTCCTAGCAGGGGGTATAATTTGGAAGAAAAGTTTACATCCCGGGGAAAGAAATGCCATCATCAGTGGGTCTAGTCACGGGGCTGCCCTGCTTTTCTGGATATACATTGATTTATAAAGCACATTGACAATAATATAGTGGAATGTTTGGTCTGGAGGTCTGCTTTGCTAGTTCTATTTCTGCCTGGCACTAACTGGAGAGTGTAAATTTTAAAAGGAGTTATTTCTTATGTAAGTTTTATGCATATTCCCTCCAGGGAGTAAGTGAAAGACTGTTTGAGACACTCTGCGTTTCTTGGAAGAAGGTTGCTATAAATTAATATAGAGCCATCTTTTTTATTGCAGACCCACAGGACACACAGGACGATACTTCCACGTCTCATGCCAGGGACAGAGTGAGGCTCTTACTGGCCTGTGTCAGAGAAGTTGCTTCCCCCACCTCTTCCCTGTGAATTTCCCAAAGTCTCTAACTCTGATTCATTTTCATTCTTCTCTACAGTTTGTGTTNACAGAGCCCTTGGAAGAAGACTGTGATTGGCTAAAAGTTGTGAGCCTGTGGTGGACAAGGCCTGTACTTGGTACAGCAAAGGAAATTCCATCATATCTGCTCCTGAGTCTAGGAATCCCAAGTTAGCCAGCTCCCACTTTGCCCCAAGAGACAGCCTCTCCTCTCCTATTACCAAGAAACAGTAGAATTTCAGGAAAGGGATGATCCCATATTTAAGAGGCTTGAAATTGTATACATGACATTTCTGAGTTAAGTACTAAAATACAGTCCCCTAAATCATAGGAAAAATAAGAAATGTAGTTAAAACTTATTTAAAAACCATCGCACTAGGAGATGAAAAATTACGTCGACATAAAACATGTACAAAACTATTCATAGCATCAGCTGGGCTGGGATATAGCTCAGTCATGGAGGGCTTGCAGAGCAATGTGCATGGTCCAAGGTTCAATCCCCAGCACCGGGAAAGCAAAGCGGGAGGGGAGGAGGTATTCNCAGCAGCATTTCCAATATAGGCAGAAAGGGGAAATAATTCAAATGCCTACAAACGAATAGATAAGTGTAAAGTGGTGTAGCTATATAATGGGATACTAGTCAGCAGCAGAAAAGTATGAAATGATAGAGATGACTGCATGGATGACTTTTTAAACATCTTCCTAAGTAACAGAAGCCAATCACAAGGGAAGGCACCCACTCCATATTTCTGGAGTATATAGGCATACCTATATAAAGAAAGTAGAACAGTGGTTGGCTAGGACTTGGAGAGAGGGCCTGGACTTTGGGAGACAGCAGAGTGGTGCAGCATTTCTCTGGATGGCGATGAAAATGTTCTTGAATTAATTTAAGTGATGGGTGTATCACTTGATAACTGCATTTTAAAGCCACTGAATTTTACTTGTAAGTGGGGGAATTGCATGGTACATTGATTNTATCTCAATAAAACCTTTAATATTTTTTAAAAGATACCTTAAGACCTGGACTGTCTTTCTTCCTTTGAATCTAATTGCCTTCTGATAAATGTGTCCAAAATTAAATGCAGATCCTACAAGCAAAAATAAGAATGTAAAAAAATCACTGGGTTTCCTGGATTCTGACTTGAGCACCAATGAATACCCACAATGCTCATATCTACATCTCCTTTGAACTTAATAAAAAGATAAGATTTTCATTGATATAAAGTCATTAAAATACATTTAAATGAGGGCTGGAGAGATGGCTTATTATGTTTAAGAGCATGTACTGCTCTTGCAATGGTCCATATTAGTTAGGGTTTCTATGGCTGTGATGAAACACCATGACCAAAAGCATGCTGGGAAGGAAAAGGCTTATTTGGTTTCTCTTCCATATCACAGTCCATTGCTGAAGGAAGTCAGGACAGATCTCAAGCAGGGCTGGACCCTGGAGACAGGAGCTCATGCAGAAGCCATGGAGGAGTACTGCTTACTGGCTTGCTCCTCATGGCTTGTTCAGCCTGCTTACTTACAGAACCTGGGACCACCAGCCCAGGGATGAACCCACCAACAATGGGCTTGGCCCTCCCCTACCAATCACTAATTAAGAAAATGCCCTACAGCCTGATCTTATGGAAGTATATTCTCAATTGATTTTCCCTCCTTTCAGATAACTCTAGTTTGTGTCAAGTTGAAATAAAACTAGCCATCACAATTGACCTCTTGTCAACTTGACACACAAACATCACTGTTGAGACGTAACTCTTCCTTTCCTGTTCTTCCCCAAGATCACACATTAATAATATTACAATATGAGCATTCCAAATTTAAAGTCCCACAGTCTTTAAAAAGTCAATCTCTTTAATATAGTGAGTCTCATTAAAAATTCAATGTCTTTTAAAATTCAAAGTCTCTCAACTGTGGGCTCCTGTAAAACCAAAAGTAAATTAAATAGTCTCTCACTTCATGAGGNAAGAACCAGGGCACTTGAACAAAGCAAAACTAAACTCCAACAGTATAAATAACNTAANGACCAAATGTCTGAGATTCACTCACAGTCTTCTGGGCTCCTCCCAAGGGTTTGGGTCACTTCTCTGGCTCTGCCCTCTGCAGTACATACAGCTTGTCTTCTAGGCTCCCATTGGCTGCATTCCTCTACTGCTGCTGTTCTTGGTGATTATCCCATGGTACTGGCAGTCTGCTGCTTCAGCTGGACTGTACTTTCACCAACAGCCTCTCTTGGGCTCTCTTCATGGTGCCAAACCTCAATTTTCCTCCATGACCCTTCAATTCTGGGGTTTCCACTGCTACCTAGGCTACACCTTCACCCGTGGCCTATCCTGGCCTCTCACAGTTCCAAGCCTCAGCTGCTCTCCATGACCCCTTCATGCCTTCAAAACCAGTAGCACCTGGGTGACTCTTACACTACCAAGTTTGACTGCTAGTGCAAGGTACAACCATGGCTGCCTCTGGAACAGCTTCTGTATGCAGACTCTGAGGAAACACTTCCCAGAAGATTTCACCTTGATGATGCTGGTCTCTTCTTAATCACCACTAATTTCTTAGCTCCAGTTGACCAGTTTCTACTGTCCCAGGAAAACAAAGGTTTTACTTCATTGGTTCTGGTCTTTTGTTAATCACAGCCAATTCTTCAGCCCCAGCTAATCAGAAGCACAAATTCTTAACTCAAAAATGCTTGGTAGAGTCTTTGCTTCCCTCTGAAACTTCACAATACAGGTCTCCATGATCTATACTGTTATCAACATTCTTNTCTTCCAGTCTCCTACACAACAGCTCACTGAGCTCTCAACACTCAATGACTTTTCTAGCTTGAAGTTCCAAAATCCTTCCACGATCCTCCCCAAAACAACATGGTCAGGCCTGTCACAGCAATACCTCACTATTCTGGTACCAACTTGTCTTAGTTAAAGGGTTTCTATGACTGTGATGAAACACCATGACCAAAAGCAAGTTGGGGAGGAAAGAGTTTATTTGTCTTATACTTCCACATTGTGGTGCATCACTGAAGGAAGTCAGAACTCAAGCAGTGCTGGACACTTGAGGCAGGAGCCGATGAAGAGACTATGGAGGGGTGCTGCTCACTGGCTTGCTCCTCATGGCTTGCTCAGCCTGCTTTCTCATAGAACCCAGCACCACCAATCCAGGGATGACCACACCCACAA
>LZPO01008084.1:64559-74273 GCA_001675575.1 Neotoma lepida
CACATTAACATTTTACAAATCAAAGAATGCTACTCTCAACAGTGTGTCTTGTGCTGGAGGATGTCTTTCTGTATGCTGTGACTATATGTTGTTCCCATTGGTTAATAAATAAGATGCTTTGGCCTATGGCAAGGCAGCTTAGAGGCAGGAGGGAAATCCAAGGAGAGAGAAAGGCAGAGTCTAGAGAGACGCCAGCACCACCAGGAGAAGCAAGATGTGAAAGTACTGGTAAGCCACGGCCATGTGGCAACTTACAGATTAATAGGAATGGGTTGTTATAAGAACTAGCTAGCAAGAAGCCTGCCATAGGCCATGCAATTGGTAATTAATTTAAGCCTCTGAATGATTATTTTATAAGCAGCTGCAGGGCCAGATGGGACTGGAGGAAACTTNCGGCTACAGTCTTGGATGTTTTCTCATGTCAGTCTGTAGAAAAGATCTTTTTCACNTTTTAGTGGTTTCATTGTACTGCACTAAATACAGCCAAACCATATTTTCCTTAACCATTTTCCTGTGAGTGCGTGTGGGCTCTTTCCAGTCTCCCTGTAACACA
Source organism: Neotoma lepida (assembly GCA_001675575.1). Lineage (NCBI taxonomy): Eukaryota > Metazoa > Chordata > Mammalia > Rodentia > Cricetidae > Neotoma > Neotoma lepida. The sequence continues at coordinate 65,113 of LZPO01008084.1, forward strand.
TTTTCTTGCAAGCATCACATTCCACTTGAACACTTTTCAGCATATTTCTCCATGATGAATTCTCAGTGGGTGAATTATTATCAGGTCAAGAGTTTGAGCATTTCATTTTAATAGCTGTCATCAGATTTTCCACCAATACTTTTATATCTATTTACACCCCTTGTGAAAATAAAGGTGAAAATGTTTTTATCTTCTACAACCTTAGTGACACTGAAGTCCTNTAGTCTGCAGGGTCTGGTGTGGGTCAGGGGTAAAGANCTTCAGCCCATGNAGTTTTTTGTTGTTGTTGTTTTGTTTTGGGGTTTTGTTTGTTTGTTTGTTTTGGCCTTTGTCAGGAGCTAACAAAGGCATCAAAAGTATCCTCTTTCCTTGATGAACTCTGCTCTGGGGGATCCAGCAACTGGACAGACAACTAGTCAATTTAAAAGGTTAAAAAAAAATGTTACCACCTCTTTTTTGTCTCTGGATGGATTTATTAGACAGTTTATCAGAGATTAAATAGGCAAGTGTCTCACACATAGAATACTTAGTAACAGAACTTGTACAGAAGTGCAAACTGATTCTGATTTTTGGCCTGTGGTTTTTACTGAAGCAACACATTTGACCTAACAGCATCAGCAGGTTCACATCTGAACAATTCTTCAGTTTCATCCTACATCTATCTAATCAAAGTAGTTTGAAAAAAATCTATTATTTACAGGCACATGAAAAGAGATGCTGACCCTGTCCTTTAGTGAATGACAGGGTTTGCCAACTTGCGATCTGAGGTTGTTTAATGGTTGCTGTGTTTACACCTCTGGCAGCAGGGACTGTGCAGACACCACGAGAGGATGAAGAGGTCATCCAGTCAGGAAACTGAGGTGCTGCTCTAGAGAGAAAGGGAGGTTAACAAAGGAGTAAGACAGCAGGGGCAAAGGTCCCTGGTCTTGCAGCCCTAAATTCCACCAGAGCAGCCTCATGGTGACCTGCCTATTTATATAGTAGGTTTATCTACAGTTTAATCTGGAGCACACTGGCTTCTTGTTCTTCACAGTTGTGAAGTAGACATGTAACAATGCCAATTTCACAATAGTGTAGGCTACTAAATAACAGTAAATGCAAATTACTTTGCCTAACCTTGCACATGCTGAAGGCTCAGTAAATGTTTGGTATTTTATTAGAAAAGATTTTGCTTTGAAAAGGGATTCTGCTACTTTAAAAAAACCCACATTTCAAAACCACCAATTTGTTTCTTGTCATCTCTAAAATAAGGCAATTAATTCTGAATTACATTTTATTTATTTCTTGCTTCCCAGTCCAAGGGTTCTTCTCATTCTCAGACCCTGTCTTAACTTTGTGGACATGGCTAGAAGCTCCAAGTAAACCACTCTCCCACACACCAACCAGCTCTGCTCAGCCACTGAGGGTGGCCAAAGGATGGCTACTCAAGCTTCAATATCATTGCTTTGTAGAAACATGATGGTACAAATGTTTCCTCTACCCTGTGGGGTAAGATGCACTCGGAGACTTGAACAAGATTCTTGTTAGGCCTTCGAAGTGTTACTTAGATGCCATCTTTTCCATAACTCTATGAACACTTTAAAGGACTTCGAAATAAACTTCTACTTTCTGAGACTGGCTGAGTTTTCTAGTCCTGGACAGACGTCTTTAAAAGGGAGAATTCATCCTACAGACATATGCTCTTATCAGCCCTTTGCTTAGGAAAGCTTGTCTTTGTGTAGGGGAAGTTTTCCAGTCTTACTAATGAATCACAGACACAAGGCAGAAGGGAGAGAGCGTCTAGCGTTTTCCTTTCTGACTGGTCTAATATGAGACCAAAAGCTATGGAGTGGAGTAAAACCTCCCAGACTGTATCCTTTCTACCCAGGAACTCCTTCAGTGCCAGTCACTGCTGCAGCCTGAGAGCCAGACATGGGCTTAGGGAGGGGCTTCTCTGCGTCAGGGACACTCAGGGTCTGTGGTCGACTTAGGAACAAGTAGACATAAAAACTGTAGAATTAAGGGATGAAAACATCATTTAATGAAACCCCGCCCTCCAGACGCTCTTGATCAAAGTCTGTGCTTGCACTAAGACAATCGATCTACAGTTGCATACATAAAATTTTGGCAACACTCTGTCCTCAGTGCTTTCAACAGAGGCTTTAGCCCCTGAGTCTGGGCATCGTCCCAGAACTCAGATCCAGTTGCATTACGCATACCAGAAGACACACCACCGCAGCTGAGGCCCGTGCAACCACTTTCTTTTAACCTCGAGTCTGTGAGAAATTACTTTCCAAAAACATAAGTGAAACCCGATGTTTTCTCTGGGTGGTTATTTTTGCGCCTATGAAGTCAATAAAACTCTCCAGATTTATTAGACAGCCCTGCTGCGGAAGACAAGACCACTTCCTATTCCCTAGCGGAAATGTGGGCCTTTCCTTTCTCTAACTTTCTTACCACACATTTTTAATTTTATTCATTTCTCTTATTTTTCCCCCAGAAAACTTGTCAGAACTCTCAAAGATAAGTGACTTGGCCTGTACTACGTTTCCAGTCTTTTGCGTCCAAGACTGATACAGCAAATACACTATAAGATTCTTAGGCCTCTCTTCTTTACCTCCCGTTTCAGAGGGACTCCTCTTTGTGCTAGAATCAGCAAGGAGCTTTGCTGTCTCTCCTTCTGTCATGTTAAACAGCAAACACAGCACCTACCAATAGGTTATCCTCCTGTGAGAATTCACTAGCCATGGGCCAGTGGCCATGACAATGACAGTCGTCCTCAATTCTCTTTTGGGCGACAGTTTTTACTGAGCTCNTTTCTTTTGTCACTGCATTGAGAGGGAGGAATGCAAGATGGAGAGGCAAGATCAGTCTCTTAGGGGAGACACAAATGCTAATGAGTAAAACTCATTTGGTGTGACAGGCTCCATAACAAACAGTCTAGTGGGGACACAGATTCGGACAGGAAAGGCCATGAAAAGCTTCTCAATATTCTGATATATATATTTAAAGATGAGTAAGCACTCATTGACTGAACTGGGGAGGGCACAGTAGGAAGAGGGGGCCATACAGGCTGGCAAAGGACCAGGGCTGTGAAACTGCCTGGCACAATTTGGGCTCTCAGAAGCTGTTAATATGGAATGAATGCTAAAAATTGTGAGCAACCTGTGTTCGCATATGAAGGGATTGTTTCAAACAATGGGGAACTATCCATGGGGTTTAGCTTTGGAGTGACTGTGGCATCATAATCAACTAGAGAGAGGGCTAGCAGCTAAGTGCTGAAGGACTGAGGCTCAGCCCCCAAGGAAGGAGGGGAGAGGAAGACTTTAAGAAAAGGTCATGGAGCAGTTATGGGTGAGCAGTGGAGTAAAATATTTCTGTCCTGGAATGGCTTGAAGGATTACATTTTTGAGTAGAAATTATCTCCCTAAACCTCTTAATTTTAAGGTGCGGAGTCAAAATATTTTTTTCTCCATATTCTTCCCAAACTAACTTGAATTGAGAAGACATTTCTTGGTTAAATCTTGGACCACCAGCTCTGGCTGTGCATCAGGGAGGGAATGGCAGGGTTGCCACCGTGTCAACATATGCAACAGCTCTTCTTCCCTGGTCTAGTCATGGTCACTCGCACGTAGACAGCTTTGTGTCAGAACTACCCTAACTAGCTTGAGTTTTAATGATCCTCATGCTACGGTGCCATCAGATCTCTGTTTATTGGCGTCATGTTTGGGTGATGACCCCTCTTCCACTCAGCCTACCTTGCGGCTGTGAAAGAAAGGGGNCCTTGTTTGTATCACTCACCTGATNTTGGCAAAGCAGAGTAATTAAAGCATGTCCTCAGATGACCATAAGCTTGCTCCCTAAAAACTTCGGTAAGGCATCTATACTGTTTCCTCAACCGTATAATGGAACAGCATNGACAGCTGTCTCAGAGGTTTGGCAAGAAGAAGGAATAAGAATAAAATGAACTGATGAGAATTAAATGAAGCCAAAGCACAAAGTGCTTTACACAACTAAGCTGCAGCAATGTCTCGATACTCTCTAAGTCATGCATTGTGTCTCTACTTAAGCAGCTTCTGATGAATGGGGAATCATTCCCTCCTTTGTGGCCTGCATAGTCTTTGCACCAAAACCGACTCTTACACCCTTCTCCCTTCATGTAGCCCTTTCCTTCCTACTCCCATCTGGCTCATGGACGTTGAGTGTGCTCGTTATATATTTCTAACACTTCTTATTGGAATTGCTTATGTATATTAATGGTCCACAGCGTGTTAAGGTCAAGACTACTTTACTCATTAATGGAACTCCAACCCCAACACACATAGATGGTTAACCTTTCTCTACGTAAGAGAAAAGAGCACGTTCGTTTTTTTAAAAATCAAATGAACAATGTCAGTGGTAAGAAGTCAAGACATAGAGAAAGGTAAGAAGTTTGGGATGCTGATCCATAGTACAATGTGAGTTAAATACTTAGCTTTAGGCTAAGCTTTACTTAGCTTTAGGCACAGCCTTGCTTAACAACAAAGGTAAGGAATAACTATGACAAGGATAGCTTAGTCTTCAGACCAAATAAAGCAAGAAATCCAGGAATAGCCAGATCACTCCTAACAGTGTTGTTTCTTTCGACTTGGAGAGGATCTTGTAATGCAATGAGTCACCTTCACCGCAGGACATTTTAAACCCCTCTATCTCTGGGAATTCTATTCCTTTCTTTGTTTAGGAAATAGTTTCCAGCCCTCAGAGGACCACCCTTTTCTTACAGTTGTGCAATGACCTAGTTATCTTTTGAACTTCCTTATCTTTTCTTCAATGTCAGCTTTGGATGTAACGTTTCCCTTTTCTGTTGTAGGAGAAAAAATTTAGTATAAAGAACTATTATTACAGTTTGACTGTTATTGCTGGGGAAATGGTTTAGCCTGTTCAATGCCTGCTGCACAAGCATGAGGACCCAAGTCTAGGTCCCCAGCAGCCATGTGAAAAGCTGGATGTGGTCACATGTGTCGATAGCCCCAGAGATTTGGGGAAGGGCACAGAGACAGGCAGATCTCTGCAACTCACTGGCTAATAGCTATGTCAGATCAATGAGAGCGATTGAGGAAAACTGGCCTACATACACACTTGTGTAGATTCACTGGGAGACTCTCTCTCAGAAAATACGGTAGGGGCCTGGAGAGATGGCTCAGCAGTTAAGAGCATTTGCTGCTCTTGCAGAGGACCTGTTCTGTTCTCAACATCCACATGGTAACTCACAACCATGCATAGCTCCAGATCCAGGGAATTCTATGTCTTCATCTGATTTGTGTGGATACCCCCACACACAGGGTGCGCATATATACATACAGGCAAAACACTCATACACATAACATAAAGCAAACATAAAAAACAGAAAGAGAAGTTGAGGAAAACAAGATATCAACCTTTGGCCTACACATATACTTGTATACATGAATACACCTACAGAACAGTAATATGAAACAATTCCTATCCCTGCTTCTATGATGTCTTCGTATCCTTCTTCAGGAGTTTCCCATGGCATGCTGAGACCTGTTTTTAAAAATTCGTATTTCACTGGGTGGAGAACTGGGCTCTAGGTTCTAACTCTGGCTCTGACACCAGTCATGTGAATGACCTTTGGAAAAATGACTGCTACTTGACTATTATTCTCTGTCTCAGAAATGGAAATGTCCATAGACTTGGAATACCTGGGGCATGTTTGTTCCTCCCAACAGCATTTAAATGAGGCAGCATTGGGAAACTATGTAAGAAGTCAGAAGATCTAGCCATGTAAGTCCCACATCCATGTTCCATTCACAGCAGCAGTCTCCTTTAACAAGGCTTGGATGCTCCTGGATCCAGTGGGCTTATAACTTTCTATTGACCTTTTGTTTGCTTTGTTCAGACACAAAATATCAGTGGNTATTTGTCAACACACCTGTACTGGGAAAAATTAAACCTATTTAAGCAGTAAAATATGAGTAGTGTCCTCTGTGAGAGAGTATGCAGGAAGTGCTCTGGTCTGCCCCAGGTGGTTGTGAGGCGCCCTGGAGCTGCTGGAGGGGAGTAGGGGGTGGGCATCGCTGGACAGGCTTAGAGTGGCATCTGTACAGCATGATGCAAACAGCATATGGACCACCCGCCATCTGAGAGCCAGCCTGGCCAGGGCTGCTGGCTCCACAGAGTCCAGAGTTTCTTTATCCCCAGGTCTCTTTTTGAAAGTAATAAAATGAAAGAAAACCAGGACAAAATAATCCTTCTTGCCATGGTCACTTTGTTCATTTACCAAAAGGCCTCTGCATTTCTGAGTTTGATTTCTTGGAGTTGACCATCTATAACTCCTTTCCAGCCAAAAGATAAAGTACTACTAGTTTTAGCCACTTTATAAACAGAGTAAAAATTCTTTAAATAATGTTGAAGAAAAAGCACTATACAGAATTTGTACACTAATAGGAATAACACACTATCAATAAATTATCTGTTTTCTTGTTAGGCTTTTCAATTTGAAAAGCACTCTGATCTTCTTCTTCTTCTTCTTCTTCTTTTCATTTTTAATTTGGCCATGGCTATTTTTCAAATGGAATTAATGACCAAAAGCTAGCCTCATTCTCTAATTACAGTAAGAGACACTAGACAAGAGGATCCAGACACTGACCCATCTTGGCTCAGATGGCTCTGGGCAGTTTTACTGTGTGCTGGCTTAGTACCTGGGGCCAGGAAACATCTGTTGTCACATGCGGTCCAGCGGGTGCTCTGCTTAATTATAAGATGGCATTGCAGTGTCCCTTTGAGCCGGCTGGCTGTGGCTCCTCATGCCTCTCTATCAAGTAAAGCATAATTTTTGATGTTCTGTGAACTGAAGAAAATCTCCAACTCAAGGGTGGAATCACTTTGAGAGTGAAAAAGTTAAAACTTTACCCCCAGGAAAAGGTTGAGGACAGACAAAACAAAGACACACTTCTGACAGCCATTGAGAAGCTGGGGTAGCTCTGGGCTTTATCTGAGCAGTGGGGGTCTATTGAAAAATGACTCACAATTGGAGAAGCCTGTGCTTTGGGCTCCCTCCTCTTTCAAGGATCCTGTTTGGAAGGACAAGTACAATGAGAAGCACAGGGACACCGCTAGTCACCTTGAGTTACAAGACCAGCTTTGGTAAGGAGGGTCCTGGGCTCAGAATTGATTCTGGGGGGCAGTACCCATGCAAACTGCAGGGTCACAAAGCTCTCTAGCAGCAGTGAGTCCTCACCTTCCCAAATCCCCTGCACTGAGGGGAGCAGTGAGGCCCCTGTTGGCAAAGTCTGCTTAGGAATATTTTGTCCCATAGCCCGTAATCACTTCCAGACCATTGGTGTATTTTTGATTTACATCATGTTACAAAGGAAGAAGTCCTAAGAATGTTTTTCTCTAAATTTTCTTCAATTGTTTAGATTCATTGCCAGGTTTGTGTTTGGTTGGTTGTTTTTGGTTAAGGGGGACATTGATGAACTTTTAAATGTATCATTGCCTGCTCTGAAATGGCAATTCTTTGTTCTTTCACAGTTTCTCATAGCAGGGAAAAAGGGGGCTGTATGTATGTGTAGAGTGTATAGGAGTGTATGTGTTGTGTATGTGTGTGCGTTGTATATGTGTGTATGGTATGTTTATGTGTGTGGTGTGGGTGTATGTGCATGTGGTGTGCGTGATGTGTGTGTATGTGTGTGATGTGTGTGTGTGTATGTGTGTGGTGTGTATGTGTGTAATAAGTGTGGTGTAGTATGTGTGGTGTGTTAGGTATATGTGGTATGTTTTGCTGTGTTGTGTGTGTTGTGTATAGTGTGGGGTGTGTGTGTGTGTGTATGTGTGTGTATGGTGTATGTTATATGTTGTAAAGGAAGGCAAGAGGTAGCATGACATTTGTGTTTTGTGGTTCTGTTAGGAGAGAAGTTGACAGACTCAGGGTCTCCCACCTAAGGTTTGGAACAGGTTCAGAAAAGGCAGCCCTGTAGCTTTTTTGCACCACCAGCCCCCAAATCATGACACAGAGACTTATTATTAATTATGAAAGCTTGGCCTTAGCTTAGGCTTGTTTCTTGTGGCTGGTGGCTTTTACCTCTCCTCCTATATGCCCTGCTTCCTCTCTGTCTGGCTGGTGACTCTGCGTTTCTTCTTCCCTGAGACCTCTTTGTCCCTGGAAATCTCACCTAACCTCTTCCTGCCTAGCTATTGGCCATTCAGCTCTTTATTAACCCAATCACAGTGACAGACACATCTTCACACAGTGTGAANAAATATTCTGCAACAAGTCCCCTATTCATCTTAATCATGTCCCATAACAAGAGTAGCAACTGAAGGGTTAAGCCCCAAAGCAAGGGAATATCTCTAAATCAAAAAACAAAGGAATATTTGCATATTTGGGAAGATGATATCAGATCAGCCTATAGATTTCAAGCAATCATGCAATATTATGATCCCCACTGGGTATGTGTTTGATGGAATATTGCTCTTTGGGTATCTCTGTGTCAAAAGGCCCTGTTCAACTTTGCATGTCAGGATTTTGAAGGAAAAATTATAGTAAAATATTTTCAAAACCGTGGGGCCTTATGTGAGTGAACACAACATTTTCCAAAACTTNGAGAAACCTTTTTAATAAAAATATGGTTTTTATTTTGTCCCTTTTCTTCCTTTTCTTCTTTTTCTTACCCCCCTCCTGCCAGCCCCAATTACTTGAGCCTTCTGTTCCTGTCCTTTGCAAAGGAATGAAAGGAGGATTTTCAAAGACTATCATCTATAACACAGCAGCGTGCACGTAGAGTGTGGGAACTCATAATGGATCTGCTTTCAGTGGGACACCCCACNTGGAACATAAACAATCAGGGAAGTTCATTTGTGTCTTAACTTCAGTTCCAGCAACTGCAGCGACAGTCACAATATCTGAGCTAACGTCCCCGAGAGTCATCTTGTGAGAAAATGATTATTAATTGAGGTTCCTAAGAACTGAAAAATGGCCCATTCATAAGGGAACTTGCTAGACTATAAGGAATTGAAGAGTCGGGATGTGGATTATCTTAAAAGATGAAGGGTCTCTTAAAATCAGAATTAATTAAAAGTGAAAAAGACAAACCAGACACAAAGAAGGGCACAGATTAGGGGCTGTGATTAATAGTCATCTTATTCCACAATTTTTTAAGATTTATTTGTGTGTGGGCGTG
>LZPO01008084.1:74733-87510 GCA_001675575.1 Neotoma lepida
TCCTGGCTCTTCCTGACTAGCCTCCCTCATGGTGAGATGATAGGTATAAGTCACCACTGCTACCCTACTAGATTGTTTCCTATTCAGAAGAGCTCCTGCCTTTGCCTCCTCCAAGTCCCCGGGGACCCACAGGCTTCAGCTCTCTACTTTCCCATTCTGATACCATAATGATCCTCTAGCCATCATGTACTGTCTCAATTTATAAAAGACAAAAGGGGATTGCAAAAGGGTACCTCATACAGACATGTGACAAAAGTTTGCCCAATGAACTAAGTTAAATGGTCTGACACACTTGTGCCGAAGCTCCTTAAAGGGAGATCACCGAGCCAGGTGAGGTTCCCTGTCATAAATCAAGACAACAATACACAATGGCTATCGGGATGTTATGATATAAGAATGGAAAATAAGAGAGTTGTTCAGCTATGGAAGTTTTGTGTATGTAACTAGAGTGCAGAAATGCTCACATGCCTTGAGGCTCTGAGTAACTCCAACACATTTTCTTGCTTAAAAAATGACATTTGGAAATGGTTGCATATTTTGCAGTCTTTGTCCTACTCATATTGTTGGAGAGTAAACATATTTTTGAANGCCNGTTTTTAAGGAACATGTGAGCTCATANATGGAAAAAAAGGTAAGCATGGTAGAGTAGCTAGCTTGAGAGACAGTTTCTGGCAGGAATGAACATCTTGACCTCAGATGTCTCCACTGCTTGAGTTTGGGTTTTTTTTCTCACTTTTTTGTTGTGTTGCTAAAATCCTACCAATTAAAGATTCTCCTCTAAAATGTCAATAATTCTTCAGAGATGAAGTATTGNCACTAACAACAGTGTTAGTCATTCTCATTATTCTCGTCACGGTGCCCTGTCCCTGACTACAGTGACGCTCCACCCAATCGAAGGTCCTTGTTTGTTTGTTTGTTTAGTTTTCTTCTCACTCAAATAAAACGTATTCATAGCAAAACATTTCCTGTGTCTCCCANTCATTCCTAATTTTGAGATTCTTTCCTTCCTTGAAGCAATAGTGAGAAACAGATTTTGTGTGAATAAGCATTCATAACACACACATTAAAACACATATATACACCCTGGAAATATGTAAAAATCCCATTTAGCCCTAATTAACATATTCTTCATGCACTATTCTGTGTCACATTACCAAAAAAAGCTAAGAGTCGATGAGATGCCTCAGTGGCTNGGGGAGCTTGCTGCCAAGNNTAATGACCTGAGTTTGNCCCAGAGTTCCACATAGTGGATGGAAGGTGAGAACTAACGTTGCCCTCTGACCCCCATAATCATGCCATAGTGTGCATGTGTTTATGAGTAACAAAAAATAAAGTTAAAACTTCATTGGAAGATTTCTATTAGCATTATGTATAACTGCTATATTAAAAACAAAATAAAGTCTGCCTGTTAAAATTGAAGTTTTGGGACAGTGTGAGACCTGTTGTATTTTTTGGAGTATGGAACATTTTGTCTTAATGTTTTATTATGAAGGCAATAATGTTTCTATATGTGTTTCTTTAATTTNTTTCTGTTTTNTCCTCTTATGATTTATTTTTATTTTATCTTATTTCATTATTATTATTACTATTATTTTTAGATGCTTGGTTTTTTTCTAACAAAAGAGAAGGTGTGGATTTGGTGAGTAGGGAGGTGGGGAGGTGGATCGGAAAGAGTTTTGGGAGAGGAAATCATCATCAGAATATATCATATGAAAAAAATCTATTTTCAACAAAAGAAGTATTAAAAAAAATAAAACAGTGGCCTGGGCTTATCTAGGAAAACCTTAAGTGGAATGCAACGTGTGGCTTGCTTGGGACTGTAATACCCTGTGCGGCAGCACTTCAACAGAAAATACTGTGCTAGATTCCTAGTAACTAGTTAACAACAATCTACATTTCCCTAAAACAGTCCCCATCGATGCCAGTTGTCCTGGCATATTTTTTAATAGTTTCCACTTCCATCTTTGAGGTGTTCCCAGTTTGGAAGACAAATCTGTAATCACTTACCAATAACTAATTGGTGAATTCTCATTAGCATCAGCTGGGATGACTCAAAAGTCCNTCTCTACCACCTGACCATGCAGCTGTCTGATTAAGACAGTGGGAACTAGCCCTTATCCTTAAGAGCTGCAAGATTTGGAGTGGGTATTTGCTATTATCTTCAGTTTCTTCGGCTTTCTGAAGCGATTAGTAATCACCTCATGGTTGTAGCATAAGCACAGTAATCCACATGAAGNGCTTATTTTAGCTACTTCTATTGTTTATTATTTGTGTGCCCTTCCAATATCCTCATTGTCACANGGCATCAGATGTCACCCTTTGAGATTCATTAGGTGAACGGACACCATCTTCGATCATAGTGCAGACATTGAAAAGAAAAATTTAGACTATTAAAATTTTAAATTTAAAAAATTTAGAATAAACACTGACTGTTACCCCAAGGAACTCTTAGCATCCTGAATCCTTCCAAGCTCTACAGAGCAGGAAAATCAAANAGTAAGTAGCTCCAACCAAAGCACGACTTTGCACTTCTGGTTTGATTTGGTTTTGACTCTGATGTTCAGATTTTTAAAAATGTGATATTTTAATTGATTCTTTGAGAATTTCAAATAACGTATCTTGATCTTATTCANCCCACTCTTCCCCCTGGATATGAAGATATTTGAAAGTTCCATGACACTAGCAGATGCAAACATCCCATTTGCAGCAGAGGGAACAGACATCAAGAGAAAGGAAAGGCCAGGGTTATTCCCAGAGTGCTCACACAGTAAACATCTGAAAGACAGGGCTTGTGTGCACTTACCCTTCTCTCAGTCATACAACTTACCAGGAACTGTAACTTTCCATACATTTATTATACCNTCAATCACCCCTAAAATGCTCTCTCTCTCTCTCCGGCAGAAGCTGCCAACCAAACAATGAGAGACAATTGTTTGTTGAGACAACCTGGAAACTCCTGAGGCTTTCTAGGGAAGGATAAAGGAAGTTTGACTCAGAGTGGGAGGAGGACAGAGCTATTGAAAGAACAGGAAAAGGTATTTTCCATCTTGTTCATTTTCTTAAAATTGAATTAGGTTTCTGTGAAAAGCTGTTTTGTAGAATAACTACCTCTTTATGGTTTCACCAACTGAGACATAAAAGACTACTTGTGGCATGTTATGATTGCTGAACGCACATAAAAATCCCCTACTTACTGGTTATGGTAATGATGATAAGAATAAGGCTTTGTGAATAACCCGACCTCTTTACTTGGTCTTAAGTCATTCCGTGTCTTGGTATTATGTCATCTCTCTGGTTGGGTAAAAGGGTCACAGGGAACTGGATTTGTTTTCACACTGCCAATTTCCTTCCACTTCTTCTTCAGTTGTTAGAATTTTTTTTCAATTGTCAGAATTTTTTAAAAAAGGATTTACTCTTTATTTTTATTTTATGTGTGTGGATGTGAGCCTGAATGTATATATGTGAACCACCTGTGTGCAAGTACCCACAGAGGCCTGCAGAGGGCATCAGNGAACCTGAAACTAAAGTTACAGCGTATGATCCGTCTGGTNTGGGTGCTGGGGGCTGAACTCAAGACCTCCGTAACAGCAGCAAATGTTCTTAATGTAGACGCACCTTTCCAGCTCTAAACTCACTTATTTTTCAATTAAGAAAGCCCTAAACTTTTTTTTTTAATTAAGAAAGCAAAAACAGCATCATTTCACCTGTTGGGAATAGTATATAAAGAATACTTCTGTCTGAGCCTATGTAGCCCAGGCAGTCCTGGAGCTTGCCATGTAAACCAGGGTAGCCTTGAGCCCATACAGATTGACCTGCCTTTGCCTCCTGAGTGCTGGGATTAAAGACACGCACCACCATTCCCAGCAGAAATAAATGTTAAAAAACAAACAAACAAACAAGCAAAACAACTTCTATCAGCGTTATTTCTTACCCAAACAATGAAAAATTTTCTAAGCATTTCAAATACTAGAGTCAACTCAATAACTAGACCCACTCTGTGCTACAAGATAATGGAAAACTTTAAATGGCACATAGCACGCAAAGCTCTTGACCAGGTCTACAGTGCCCTGGTCTTCACCATGAGAAAGCAGCCAAAGCCTAGGAAAGCTAGTTATAGCACAGTCATTGAGAGAAAGGCCAGGTCAATGAAGGGATGAACCTGAGAGCCTGGAGGCTAAAACAGCCTTGTAAAAAGAAGCCAGGGACCAATGGTAGCCCAATAAGCTGCAACATAAATAGAAAATGTATCAGGGCTGTTAGGATGAAAGACCAATTAACTCACTCGGTGGATTCTGAGTTTAGCTATATGGAAAACAAGGAGGCAGGGGTAATCTCCCTGGTGTCAGACCACTGAGGCACAAGCAGGAGATAGTTAGCCAGAGTAAGTCATTTATGACAACAAAGAACAGGAAGTGCCTAATATACACCCCAAATTGATCCTCTTGTCCTTTCTGAACACCATTGTCACATCAGACATTTAGTCAATNTGCAGAGTACCAGTGACAGGGGACACACGGTCAGGGTCTGTTATCTGTAGATTTTGCATCCGTGAATTCAACCAACCTTGAGTCAAAAGAATCCCATCTGTGTTCCACATGTACTCAATCCCACCCAGCTTAGTCCCTAAACAACACAGTACAACCACGAGTTACATATATCGGTATTGTAAGTACCCCAGAGATTAAGTATAGGAGAGGTACGTGGNGTGCATATGCAAATGCCATGACATTTACATAAGGGACTTGAGTGTGGCTCTGACAGATAATCTTAACTGTCCACTTGAGTGTAGTGAGAGTTATCCAGCTTAGTAAAGCAAGGTTTTAGGAGTCTCTAGAGATGATTAACGGTAGTGGCNGGCACGGGGCAGGGGGCAGGCACCTTGAATGTGGGCAGTACCTTCCAATAAGTTGTGTAACGGACTAAAGGTGGAAGGAGAAGGAAGCCAGAGAGTGCAGGCTAGCTCTTCTCACTCTCTGTTTGTGAGAGACACTGTCAGACACTGTAGCCACAGTGATGTTTTGTTTCACCTTGGCCCACAGAGTAAAGCCAGCCACTGTGGACTTGGACCTCTGNAACTATTTTCCCTAGAGAAATCTTCCCTCTGAAAACATTTTTTTTTCTCTTAAGAGTTTGTCTTAATAGAGAGAAAAAAAAGGTACCCACTTTTGGTCCCTATAGGGGCTCTTAGACCCAGTCCTTCACATGGATCAAGAAATGACTTCATTCTGTGCTGGTCACACTGCTTTTTATACTTAATCCTTATGACACACTGCAGAAGAGGCATCATCACCCTCCATGTTTCTTAGAGGAGAGATCTGAGTGACTGCACAAAGCCACTCTGCAAAGACAGGGCAGAGGAGTATTCAGTCATAGACTGGATCTGCCTTGGGACCACCCACAGTGCAACTNGCCTACAAATCCAGTTTATAGCATCTTTTTCCGGGCCCCTGACCTTTGCATATTAGTCGACTATTTAGTCTTAGTTTGTTCTGGCTACCATAAGAGAACCATAACTAAACAATAAACACTTCTCATGGTTCTAGCTTGGAAATACAAAGTTAAGCCAACAACACTGTCTTTTTCTTGGTGAGTGCTCTCTTTCTGGTTTGTAGATGGCCACATTCTCATTGAATCTGCCTTATAAAGGCACCAATTCCATTTGAAGGCACTTCACCCTCATGACTAATCACCCTCCTAACCCTCTACCTCTAACACCAACACTCAGGAGATTAGGGTTTCAGAATATGAGCTTGGAGGGCAACAGGCATAAATATCTATCTNCCTATTCTCTTTTATCCTTGTCACATATCTTCTCCCTGTTTTACTGTTTTATTTTGCTTTTAAACTCATAGACTCAGTGCAAATCCTTCAATTCCAACATTTGTGTGTAACTAAAACCTACTTAAAGCCCGTGGCTGCCATACTGACATTCTCCACTTGATTATTCTGCCTTGATAGAAATTATCTGTAATCTAACCCATCTGACACAGTAGCCACTTGAGATGTAATTAGCATGGCTGAGGAACTGAACTTCAAGTTTGGATTATCTTAATTTTACTTACTTTTTGAAAGGTTTATTTTTAATTTTCAAGTATGTGTGAGTGCTGGGGCCTGCAGAGTTCAGAAGAGGGTGTTGGATACCCTGGAACCAGAGTTACTGTGGTTGTGAGATACCCAACATAGGTGCTGGCAACTGAACTCAGACCCTCTGCCAGAACAGTAGTTGTTCACTGAGTCATCTCTCCAGTTCCTAANGAGATTAATTTAAATGTAGCAAGTCACAACTCACTAGTGGCTATAAGACCAGGTAATGTAGGATAGGCTCCAAGAAGGATCAGAAGATGGTTGATCCTTGAGAAGATGTCTCAGGATACNAACAAAACTGTAAAACCTGGGTCATGCCTGGGTCCCACCTTCCTGTTGAGAAGCCTAAGTAAGGGATAGAGGGTCCACAGACTATAGATGCACATTTAAGAATAAAGATTTAAGTATATATAAAGCTGGTGGGACATAGTAATAGAAGCAATAGCCTATGGGATAAAAGATGGGTCAAACTATCAAGAAAAACATGAAGGACATAACCTTGGCCAAATAATTTACTAGTTGTGTGATATTGGGCAAGTTGCCTACACTGTCTGAGCCTTGAACTTCACAAATATAAAACGGATACTACTGTATTACGGTAATAATAATGTACCTTAATATCTGATTTGATATGAGTGTGAATATGAAATCTGTCAGGCATGCTAGCACATGCCCTTATTTAATCCCAGAACTCAGGAATCAGAAGCGTGTGCATTTCTGTGAGTTTGAGGTTAACCTGGTTTATATAGCAAGTTCTAAAAATGGGACACTGTCTCAATAAACAAACAAAACCTCAAACCCTAAATGAACATGAAATCTGTCATCTACACTGTACCACTCTTTAAGAATTATTACAAATTTTTAACCTCTCTGTAGGAGATTTTAAGAAGTCAAAATAAAAATTGTGGGAGCACACCCAAGTACAACTACATGGAAATACTTGATAGAAATGCCACATAGTGGAAGGAAAGATGTTATCTAAGGCAGTGGGGTGAGCAGACTCTGCCCTATCTGCTGTATGTCAAGGCTTGGGGTTATAGACAAGAACAGTGTCTATCAGGACAGTGAGACAACCCAGTGGAAGTGCAAGTCCAGTAGAATCTTGGATCCAAAAGGGCAATGGACCAGGACAGTGCCTTGTGCAGAGCAGCCTCTTACCACATATATGTTAATTGAATAAATTAGGCAAAACGTATTGAGTGCTCCTAATTAAGTTCACTTACAGAGGACAGTTAAATAGTGGTGCCCAGACATTTTGCACAAGGCACCAACAGTTCATGCCTACATAAGCTGGAGACATTTGTAAAGATTTGAGAGTTTGGGGCCGGAGAGATGAGATTTCTCAGTGGTTAATAGCATTTGTTGTTCTTGTAGAAGGCCCAGATTGGTTCCCAGNACTCACAAGATGGTTCATTTGGTTCCGTGGGATCCAATACTTTCTTCTGACCTACATGGGCATCAGGCACGTACAGGATGCACANGCAGTAGAATACCNGAGGGCACAGAGAAACTGGTTCTTGATAATAAGTCATTACTCGCTTGTGATTGATTCATCTTCCTAAAAAAGGTAGATCCTTGGAGATGTTTTCCAGAAGGCAACCCTTGCCCAATAGAATAGACTTCTAGAGGAGGGAACGGATGGCCACACCATTTTCAAGAATATAATAGCAAATGGGCAGCTTCTGTGTAGCCATTGACAGAGTCATGGAGGCAGGAAGCAATGACAGAGCCAAATGGAGGGAAGAGGGAGGAAACTACAGTGTGAGGCNGGAGAGAAAGAGCAGAGGGGAGAAGACATTTGTTTCGTTTGTTAGGGTGCTTTACTCTTTACTGATCCAATCTTCCCACTAGATTTTCGGTAGGCTGTGCTTGGCAGGACCGTGAATGTACCTTATCTGCTATGGGACCAGCTTATACGCCCTGGATCAATAGGAATTATTTGGGGCAGCCATTTTGGAAAATAGTTTTGCATTATCTATCTAGACAGGCACTCTTCATGAAGCACAGTGTTTCTACTTCTAAATATTAAGCCTCAGGAACTCTTGCATGAGTGAACCTGGCTGCATGTGCAAGAGAGCTGATACCAGCACTGTAAGAGCCTCCAGATGGAAACCAATGAGCATCTANCAACAGAATTATGAAAAAGATAGTGACCTGGCCACCCAATGGAATAGCAAAAGCCACAGAGATGACAGGAAGCATCCAGTACCGCCCTAGAGAAGTGCTGTGGGCAGGTCAAATGACATTCTACAGTGCAAATCCTCAGAAGAAAAGGGGCTGGAGAGACTCAGACCAGTCAGGAGGCTGCATAGGAAGGGCAGCCCTGGGGATGGTACTTGTCTTGGATTCTGAGCTTCTTGGGCTTTGATCTGGAAACCCCCCAGCAGTGTCCAACACATCTGTTGTAGAANTGGCTATACCATGTCCCCTTTGCCTTCAGCTCAGCAGGCAATGTAGGACTCTGAAGAAGAGAATGGGGGGAGGGGACAAAATTTGGAAGAGAAAAATAGTTGGGTCCTTCTGTCTTTGAAGCTCTTCTCTACAGTTTAATGAAGAAAGTGTGTGGCATTGGTTTAGAAATATCCGCAGCTCACTGTGTAAGCTAAGGGTAACTGCTTAGTGGGTCCACATTCAGTTTTACCCAGAGGAGGGATATTCAGTAACTCTAAAGTAACACTCCTGTACTTGATGCCAAAATAGTATTCATAGCATGCATTCCTAGGAAAGTGCTGGTTACTTTTTGGTGCTCAGATTGGGTGGTTATGTCTGCCTCCTAAGTTGAGAGGAAGGGGGTGTTCTAGAATTAATAATTCAAATAGGGCTGTTATGCCAGGAGAGGGAGAAAAGAGTGTCAAGGCAGTGTTAAGAATCTGGGAAGACTGCCAGCATGGTTTGCATGATAAGGGTGGGTAAAAACATAAAAAGAAATATGGCCCCGCGCTGGATCTATTTCCGTTTCATTTGTAAGGGTGGTTTACTCTTAAACAAAATTGTGTGGCTTTCAAGTTCCCGTAAGATCATGGGTGATAACAGATCTCTTTTGAAACCAGAATTTCTGCCAGCTACATGGATGACTGGGAGAGGATTTGACCTTCTTGCGTCTGTGGCACAGAGTGTACATTGAAGGTTTCCACAGGAGCGCCTCTGGCCACCTCAAGGAGGGCTACCTCTGCTGCCTCATCTAAAGGGGAGCCCATTAGAATTTACAAATTAAAAGCCAGTGAGGAAGAGCATACTCTTGGCAACTGCCTCTTGGGAAATCTTACAACTGCAAGAGCGCCATGGAAGAGTGCTTTAAATAGCATCGTGGTTCATCCAATCTCCTCACAATTGTACGGGAGGGCATGTGGCCAAGGCCTTGCAGGGAAGAGGCCAGGGTGCCTGGGCTTGTGATTGGCTGGGAGGGGGCGCGGTGTTAAGCGAGCCACTCAGCCTGCTTCTGCTTCATGAGGAGCACGCCACATGCTTCTTTGCACATTCTTTTAAATCCTTGTGTGGCTGGCATTTGGAAAAATATCGACTGCAACCAGACGTCGCAATCCTGATGACAGCTCCTGAAATCCCATCTTTCTCGCAGCAACATCTACTGTCAGCTCCCCACCCCTGTTACCAGAGAGACGTCCCCACCCAAGTTGTGCTCCAAATAGCACGAACTGCAGATGTACATCTTTGGCTGCCTTCTCCAGAGGCCCTGACAAATAGTCAGGTAGTAAATAGCCCAAGAGAAATGCTGCTGATAAAATTAGTTCAAATATTTCCCAGAAAACAAACCTGACACCACCATGATACCTGAGAGCTCAGACTCAGCACTTGGGAGCCTTGGGAACCCCCTTGGTCTTCAAAGCCCCAATGTCTTGCTTCCAATTGCCTACTCTCTCTCTCCTTTCCAGAGCTTTCCCTAAAAGCAAATACCAGACAAACAAAAACAAAGCACAACTAAAGCCCATATGTTTTAGAGCAGATTGTCCAACCAGGAATTTTATATTATAAATGACTACCCTGAAAGTTAACAGCCAAGGTTAAACGTTATTAATAGATATTTGTGCTTCTGATTGTTATCTCCTTAGCCGCCTCTTGGACATCTCTTGGCTTAGTCAGATCAGTGGCTTTGCTTTCATCTCCTGGTGGTTTTGTTTCTTCCCCACAAGTGATACTGTAGTAACTCCTACGGGAGATTTAGTGGATTTTTACACGGTCCCCCTTAATTTCTTACCTCTTATCACAGGGGGGGGAGCTGAAATCCTTCTCTTGAAAAATGTCTGAGTATCCCTGTGCTCAAAGCCAGTTCTCCTCCTTTCTGTAAGGAGTTTCTGCATCTACTGAGGCTGGTGATGAGTTTCGATTCAAGGGAAGAGTTTGCTCCAATTTGGCTAGAATTCTTGGAGTCTAACCTCCAGTGGAGGTAGTAATCTTTGGGATTCAGTTGCTATACGCTGGTTTCTATGCCCAGAAGTTCAAGGGATTCTCAAGTCAGAATTACCAAAAGCTTTCAAGAGTAACTGCCACTCTTTTTCACTCACTAAGTAGATGAGACTGAGGTTCGGAAACGATGCCCAAGATCAGATGATGGACTTTGGCCAATGTAGGACCTAAACCCAGGTCTACCTGTTTCTTTAGCTTCCTTAGTCATGATGTGGACAAGGGCTGGCCAGTTACTACATACAAGAGAATCATAGGCTTGTGCAGAGGACATATTAATCATAATTTATACCCATATCTTCTATACTTTAATAAAACAGCTAAACATAAATAACAGCTAAAAATAAAATAACTTAAAATAATTCAAAATTGAGGATGGTGGGATGTGGAAGGTGAAAGTAGTACAAAGTATACACATGTGGAATTACAAAAAGGAAAATTAAGAAATATGTACTAACATTAGTAAAATAGAAAAATTTAAATATAAAGAAGTTAAAAAATCTACCAATATTCCTAACAATTTAAATAACAGTGTAGGTGGCATTTCCATTTGTATTCATTGCCATTTTTTCTAAGCACAATTTATGTATCTGTAATATTTTGAATGCATAGCTTGGAATCTTGTGTCCCCCCTCAGTATTAGGAAGGGTATTTCCACACATAAATTTTCCACTCCTTTGGTTGTCAAAGTTTTGAATCAGAGACACAATAGAATCTGTGCTGATTCATGAGGTAAAGTCTAAGCAGCCATTCTGAAAGTTCTTGTTGAAGATTTTGAGTAGATAATAAATGCATTTGCTCAAAATTTAANTGTATAAAAAGACATGATTTTTAAAAATGCCTCTTCCTTCTGACTCACAAGGATGCTCTCCTCTGAAGTTTGGAGGTCCAGGCTCCCAACCTTTCTAGTATCTTCCTTTTATGAATGCATGCCTTGTAACTCAGCTTTCTATGTTCTGGATTTGGGTCCAGAGGAAGAAAACATTGATCCTTGAAAAAGTCCAAAATCAGAGTTCCTGTCTTCAGCCTTAAGATTCTGGATCCTTAACTAAGTGACAGACCCTTGCAAACAGCCATTTCTTAACCCCCAGGATGAAAAACCCATTGCAACTTCCATACCACAATAGCATCCAGCTTTTTAGCAGATGCCCAAATATAGAAAGAGGGAGTATGGCAACTCATGGGACCCCATCAAGGCACTAAATTATCCCAATTATTTCTGCTCTGTCCCGGTTAATTTTTTACTTTTAGTTTTTGACACAACCTAGGGTTGCCTGGGAAGACAGAACTTCAGTTGAATAGTTGCCTAAATCAGGATGGCCTTTGGGGAATGTTTGGGATTATCTTGATTGCTAATTGACNGAGGGCATAGTCTCACCAGCCTTAGTCTCAAGACTCACAACAGAACCTTTAATTTCAAGCTGTAAAATCTGAAATCTTAAGAAAAGAAAAAAAGAAATAAAAATGAAATTGCTACCAGCTACATTTTGGCCATTAAACAAACAAAACAAACAAACAACAACAAAAACCCCACATTTTTAATTGAAATTGTGTTACATAACTTTCCTTCCTCCTTGGACTGTGGTTCCACAGAGCACATTTCTGGAGATGCTGTGGGATTTTGGAATAGGACTTGGAATTAGGTGATTAAGTGTACATCAATGAGTGCCTTGACCTACTCAGATAACTATTTAATTGACATGGGAAAATCACCTTAATAATAACTGTTTCCAGTAACTAGTAGAAAGAGCTAGATGATGTCTGTGACTTTGGACTCAGATCAACAGTCTTTGCAACATAGTTTTATACTGCCACAAAGTGGCATTTAGTGCACAAAAGTCATCACTGTGTAACACCAAGCCTCAGGTATCTTCACTTGGAGTGTGAACTAAAACACAAAAATCTTTTATGAATAGTGATCTGTTGTAGGGTTTCTATCACTGTGAAAAAGATCACTAACAGAAACAACTTGGGAAAGAAAGGGTTTATTTCAATTTACAGCTTGTAGTCCATCATCCAGNGAAGTCAAGGCTGGTACTCAAGGTAGGAATGTGGAGGCAGGAACTAATACAGAGACCATGGAGGAGTACAGCTCACTGGCTTGCTTCCCATGGCTTGCTCAGCCTGCTTTCTCATATACCTCAGGGTCACCTGCCCAAGATTGGCACCACCCACAGATAGCTGAGCGCTCCCATGTCATCATCAATCAAGAAAACCCCCTACAGACTTGACTACAGGCCAAAGTGATGGAGGCATTTTCTTAGTTCTTCTTTC
>LZPO01008084.1:143646-159275 GCA_001675575.1 Neotoma lepida
TTGTTTTCAGGGACTGGACACACATGATCACCATTTCACTGACTCACTAAAATTCCTTGACTTGAATTGGTATGCCTCTTCAGTTCTGGAAGTTTTCCATCATTAACCCTTCAAATTCTGTCTCTGCTTAATTGTCCTTCTCCTGTCCTTCTGGGACTCCAGTGACACATGTTATCCAGTCTAATCAAGCTACCACATCTCTGTTGTCATTAGTGACCATTATTGTTTTGTTTTTCTGTATGGCTTCCTGGATAATTTTTATAGATTGCCTCTATCAGGCTACCCATTTCATTTCTTCCTATATAACATCTCGTTATAATTTGGCCTGTGAAAATGTATATGTATATCACTTGTACAGTAAAATGATATAAAAATACTTAAAATAATTATGTATTTTAAAATTATGCTTTAGAAGTTTGCTTTTTAAACTTCCTTTTTATTTATTCTTTGTATCTTTCACATCATGCATCTCAATCCAATTCATTTCCTGTCCCTACATATCCACCCTCTGCCCTTATAACCCTGCCCCCACCCCAATAAAATTTAAGAGAAAAAAGAAAAGAAAAAAAGGGGGGGATCTCATCATGGAAGTTGTAGCGTGACATAATGAGTCACACAGTAAACCCTTTTGTCCATATATCTTTACTTGTAAATGTTCATTGCAAAGAGTCCTTGGTCTGGTTCGAGGCCTCTGGTTTCTGCTATGTTACCAATGCTAGGCCCTCACTGGAACTCCTCTTGGATATCCTGCTGTTGCCCTGTGTTGTGGAAATCCGCAGCTTTGGGTCTGCAGGAGCAGTCCCTTTATGTGCTCCAGCAGATCACAGATGAGCTGGATGTTGGGGTGGGCCAACTCATAACCCTAGTTCTGGGNCTGGGTAGTTGCATTGCATTGGCAAATTCACCCTTTGCAGCAATGATGAGCAGGAGGTGGGGCCAGTTCTGCTTTCATGTCCTCAGGGTTGGATCAAAAGTTTGCTTTAATAAACAGTACAGCATCTTTGACAAAGCTAGCTAGGTAAATAAACTCTCTGCTTCTAAATAAATTTGAGATTACATAAAAATTAGGCATAAACAAGAGTAAACAGAATAGTATTGAAAAATATATGTCAGTCATCCAATATTAATAATTATCATTTTATCTTTTTAAAACTACATACTTTCAACAAAATTTTCTTAGAAGAATTTAAAGCAAATCTTTGAGAGCATGAAATTCCAAATGAAATGGAATTCTATCTGAAAGTATCTTAGTATTCATCTCTGATTAGAATGTCTACTTGTGTGTGTAGCAGAATCAACATGCTATTACTATATCTAAGTAAGGCAGATATTGTTTATTTCTCTGTGTGTGTGTGTGTGTGTGTGTGTGTGTGTGTGTGTTTTAAGGAACGTTATACAGCATTCACAGAAATTCAAGTTAGTTCTCGAAAAATATGCACAGTCATTTCATAGTCCATTATTTCTTCCACATGTTTTCAAATCTATAATCTATCTCTTTAAATATATTATGCATACTTTTAAATAAGTGTTCTGTCTGAAATTGNGATGATATGAAGTCCTTACGGGTCTACGGTTGCTGTGCTTAAGTTCTTGCACATGGTGACTTATTTCCTTGCACATTTACTTGATTTTTATTGTTGGATGCTCAATATTCTTGGAATCTTACTCATGAGAATTACTTAGGGTCTGGCACAGAGATACGTTCTTTATAAAGGATATGCATTTGTTTGTACCAAGCATCTGGTGGCACAAGTATTCTAGAGGTCACTCTCAATTAAATTCTTGGCTTGGGGTTTTTCAAGCCACTCAGGGAATGTGGATTCAGGCAGTAAATCTGAGATAANGGGAGTTACAAGTTCTCAGTGGTAATTTATTGTTTTCTTACCTTCATTTTGCATCAAGGTTAAACATAGTAAATTTTCTTTACAGACCTTGGTTGAGGATTGGAATAAAGAGAAATGACAATATTATTTCTAGTTCACATTAACCCACATGTACAACTCTTTGACACACAGGTTTGTGGTCTCTTCACTTTGGTGACATTTGAAATTTTTCTAACATTCCCTATACCATGGGATTTGTAAAATGGGGAATTCATATTTATCTGATAAAGTAGTTACCTCATTTTGTGGGCTGATATTCTCTCCTTTAGTGAGAGATCTTCATGGGTTTAAGATGGAGCTTTTCATATGCTGTTTCAGAGTTCAATTGTGCACAGAAGGAAGGCTGATCCAGGTACTTGCTCTGGAAAGGGAAGTAGTCTGTTCTTGTCATATTATTCTGGCCTTCTTAACAGTGAAGCTAGATAAAATCTAATCAAGAAACACACACACACATACACATACACACACACACACACACGTATAAAAATAAATGGGGATAAGCTAAAGTGAAAACAGCCTGATCCTTTGNAAACATCACACTCTTTGAGAATATGAATCACAGCAAATTCAATGCCTATGAACTGAAATACATGCTTGGAGACTAAGTTCACTGGACATACAATTCCTTTCCTGTATTACAATTCAGTTGTGTGACATGTGTCTGTCTTGCGGCCTTAACTATGCTGATTCTTCTAGAAATATGTTTCATACATTTAGTTTATGTTTCCTTCAGTATCTACCATGGTGTGGTAAAGGGGTAATACTAACTGGACCAAGAAACTGAGAACATTTTAATTAGTATTTGAATTGATGTAGCTATTCACAAAAATAGATCAANAAGAATTAATCTCTATTTCCATGAGTGTCAGTAACCTTTTCTCCAATACTTTTTTTTTATGTTAAAGAACCCAGTCCAGAGGGAAAGGCGCTTTCTGAAAGATATGATTCATTCTCAAAGGTTTTTATGAGTCTTTGCAAAAATATCTCAAAGCTGAGAGTAGGAATTCAAATGGAAATGAATGACATGTTCTGCAGAAGACATAGAAGGAACTTCATTCTCTCTGAAGAGAAGGGCAAAGAAGAGGCCAAGTGGGCGCATGAAAGTAGGGAGGTATGGTTAAGTATAGAACAGGTGAGGTGGCCAAAGGACTTCCCACACTATTGAGGTCTGTTACTTAATAATCTACTTCAAGATTTTATGCTTGTGTAGCATTCCAACCTCTGGGAAAGTTGGCTACATTCANGGAAGTCTTGTCTGGGTAGGAAAGTGATTTGTGTGAAAATCATAGAAAGAAGGTTGCTCCCTGTTTGGGTTGGTGCTAAAGCTGAATAAAGGAGCAACTCTGTGGCAAGCCAGTGAAGAAGAAGAAATTGGTTGAATAGATAATAAAAGGTGGCTACCATGAAACTTCAATTCCCTGAGAAGTTTGATGGACTTCAATCCAGAGTTTCAGGGGCACATGTTTGCATATAACATTTGGGTCATTGTTAATATTGATAACAAGTTTAACAGCTTTATAAAGTCCCTCTAGCTTTAAGCAGTTTTAGTTACCGTCAAGGTCTACACAAAGTCTTATTCTTCCTTCATTGTGGCTTTATTTCTCTAGCTCTGCTTCAANCAGTGGTTTTAAACTTAACTGCATACTGGAATTCCTGGGATAGTCAAGATGTACTTGCCCTGCTCTAGGCACCTTGCTTTAGTTGCTCTGAAATGTGGGTGTCAAGACTAAAATCTTCCCAGTGAGTCCAACGTGCAGGCAAAGTTGAATCCTGATGTCAGAAAGCTTCAGTAGCATTATAAAGTTACTTGTGGAACGGCCACATGTGAAGGTTAAAAAGGACAAGGAACGTGTGAGAGAAATACCATCATAAAGCATGTTAACTTTGATGAAACACATTCTTATAAAATCGTAGTTCAAACTGGCGCTGGAAAATGAAAGTTAAAAATANTTTTTGAAGCTCACAATATGAGAACAAACCATGTCTAACCACTCAGATTATCAGTGCTCTGTTACATGAACATGGCTGAACTTGATTTTTTTTTTAAGAAACTCCTGCCCAGGAAACTAAAGTTGCAAAATAAAGTATTGGTTATTTCAAGAACTCCCTCATTGTGCCTGATNCCAGTTGCTACATCTCTAGCACAACTCCTACACTTAAGGCTCAGGGAATATCTCTGGAAAGGGGGCAGAAAGAATGTAAGAGGACCAGAGATCTGTTCTGATAGTGTGTCTTCTAGAAATGACAGGGAATGTTCACCTATGATACCTCAACAATATGGCCATGTAAACAGGACCTGAACAAGGACAACACCAACAGACACACTAACATGGACAGGGGAAATCTCACAGAGCCCATCCCTAGTCAAAGAACTACAGACAACCAAGGAATGCTGAGATCTGGAGAAANAGTCCTTCTTAGGTATGAGCTCCTGTTGTGGAATATTGCTTTAACTATGTAATGTTACAGTTCCTTTAAGAGGCTCTGCCATATAGTGAGCACTTGAGTTTCAAGCATGTTAAGTAGGAACAAAAGGCTAAGTAAAAATGTCTGCCACCGTGTAGGTACCAACTTCCTAGAGCTGGGCCAGTTGAATGCAGCTCCCAGTTGAACACAGCTCTCGGCCAGGCTCATGGGGCATAAAGCTCAGTTCTCATGGATCCCAGTGGGGTGGATCCAGCCACCAGCACAAAGCTGCTTAGCAGTTTAAGATTTGGCTCATGTGGCCAGAAAAAGCTAAAGTAAAGACAGGTCCAGATGGAAAAAAAAAAACCTCTAAACAGGTTACAGTGTGTTTAAAAATGTGAGTAGACNTAAGAAAGAAAAGAAAATGGGCATAGACAGTTATAGGAAAAAAACAGTTTATAAATAATTAAATAAAGTCTTTAAAGAGAGAGTAAAGTAATATAAAAAGAAGAAAAGCCATGTAAAGATGGGAAACACACAAGGAGTCTGGATCCTGTATGGTGTTGTGTTGACTTTGAATTTTTTGAATACTGATGAGTGAACAACAGTTGCTGAGAGACATTGGATTGTAAAGGNGACTGCTGAATTAAACTAACCTTGATNCTTTAGGGATGTCTTAACTTTAAAATGGAATTCAGAAAATGTAATGCATCGGGGGAGAGGTTATACTTTTGTTTCCACAGGAAATGAAAGGCTGTGGATTCCTTCAAGGTTAATAAAGATCAGGTTTGATTGGGGGAGACCTCCTGAAATTCTTGGCAACAGACATAAACAAATAAACCAAGAAAAACTACAAGACCAGTGACGTATATACTGATCCCTCTGCATAGGAACAGTTCTGAGATTGAAAAACAAATGTTACAACTAGTTCTCCCAGGACTTGACCATTTATCTCAATTTTCTCAGGGTTCCCTAAAGATGCCATCATCCTCAGACAACAGGAAGCAGTTTAGAGAACACAACGCCCACATTCCCAAGAGGTGGGGTAGGTGGTTTTTTGGTCATTCAGTGGGTTATGGATGTTTGTCATCATTTAAGGAGGATATAGAAATATAGAATAAAAAGACAACTATTAACCTTAAATATTTTACATTGGTATGGATTTTGGTATATTGATACAAATTTAAAGTTATTTTTGTTATACTGTATGTATGTTTCTATTCTTGTTTAAGGTATTGTGCTTATGCAGCTCATTTAAAAATATAATGTATAACTAAGAAANGCAGATTAGTAGTTAGTCATCTATAATAATCAAACTTGTAGTCATGTTAANTATGTTTTCAAGGTTAAATAGATATATTTTAGATATATAGATGTTCTTCAAACACTTTAGAGACCTACAGAATATGGCATTTAAGATGGCTAATGACCTAAGGCCTTTCATGACGGTGAGACACATCTGCTCCTGGCAGCACCAATCTACTTCATAAAAGACTGATGGGCATCAAAGAACCTCCATATGGAGTTTGCTTTCATTGTGGCAAAGCTAGCCATTTGGGCAAGAAACCATGCTTGCCTTNACTAATGACAGTATGCTGTACAAACTAGAAAATCAGAATATAAAAGGACACAAAGGAAAAAAATTGCTGAACTTTGCCAAGACAAGGCAGGATAGTTCTTCAAAATTCTTGCTTCATGGAAAAGTCTGCCAGATATTCTAGGTCTGTAGGCCAAAGATGGATACCCCAACATTTCAGAGGAACCTTGAGTGACTGTCCAGGCAGCCATACATTTCTGTCATTTCTATAGTTTTGGAAGTTGTTTGCCCTGCACTTCCTGTTTACTGAGATAATATTATATCCTTCTAGGGTCTTTGATGGAGTTGAAGACTAGATATGGTTTTCCTTAGTTATGATAGAAGATAAATTAAGCAAGCACAAAACTTTGAACTCAAGATAGGATAGATAACAGAGTAATTTCTCCAAATTTGCCAAATACAAATGGACTGGATATTGTAAATGTTTCTTACTCNATAACTGTTCTTATTGTATATAGTTTTACTATGTTAAAGTTAAAACCTTTCCTTTTCATTTTGACAAAACGGGGGAAATGTTGTGGAATATTACTTTAACTATGTAAAGATGTGTTACATTTGTTTATGTTACATTTGTTTAACAATGTAAAGATGTGTTGCTTTGCCTGCCTAAGGTACCCAATTGGTCTAATAAAAAGCTGAATGGCCAATAGCTAGATAGTAGAGGGATAGGAGGGGCTGGGGGGCAAAGAGAATAAGTAGAAGGAGGAATCTAGGCTCAAGAGAGAACAAGGGATAAAGAGAGGGAGACTTCTAGGACCAGCCAGGCAGCTGCCAGCCAGCTAGACACAGAGTAGAACATACAGAATGAAAGAAAGNTAAAAAGCTTCAAGACAAAACATAGATGAAGAGAAACAGGTTAAGTTAAAAGAGCTAGTGGGACAAGCATAAGATAAGGCTAAGCATTCATAACTAATATAAAGTCTCTGTGTCATGATTTGGGAGCTGGTTGGTGGCCCAAAAAAGGCCTACTACAAGCTCCCTAATTGGTTACNCAATACCAAGTGGTTAGCCCTGAAATCACATACATACAAGTAACACTAAATAAACTCCACAGTTTATATTTGTATATTTAGGCATTTATATTTATATAGCAAGAGCAACTAAAGAACAAGAGACTATGATTTTGAGGGGGAGCAAGGAGGGTACTCAGAAGGGACTGGAGGAAGGAAAGGGGAGGGGGAAATTATATAATTATATTATAATTTAAAAAAAACTTCCCTCAAATACATTCATTGTTTTTCCATTCACAATCCCTTCTTGGGATGATTGGTGGGTGCAGACATGAATTTTTCTTTACTTTGAAACTCTGTCCATTCTGTTTCTACTCAGTCTTTATAATTACTGTAAACTTTCCCCAATTCCAACTAAAAACCCANCTGAAATCAGACCTTCCTCCTCCAATCTTACACCTGTACTGACCTTGTCCTCCCCAGATCTCTGTGTCCCTCAAAAACTTTGCAGGAGTTTTTGCNGGAGATGATTCTCTTAATCGAGCAGCAAACTGGGCTTTGTTTCAGTATCTGGCCTCCAGGTCTTTGCTTATCACTTACTCAGAGATACATACTAAAAATTCAGTTGAATCAGNNTCATTTCTCTGGATGATGGCTCTGCAATTTACAAACATTATTTGTGATCCTTCAACTGCATTTTCAAGGTTGGTGTCACTAACCATATTTTCTTATGGATGAGGCCATGGAACTTGAAGAAGTCTGGCACCCTACTGAGNGTCTCACAACTGTGTTTAAGGCAGGGATTTTAGCCCATGTGTTTTTGATCCTCAAGCCCGGGTTATCTCCATGGCAACACAGTGAAGCCTGAAGCCAGGTCCACTCTGGCCAGNTGGAGTGAACATGTGAGGTGTTACTCATTTTAATGAGTTGACACCAGCAGCTNCTCCCCCCAGTGGGACCCCACAAACACAGCTGGATAATTGAGGCAAAAAAAAAAAAGAGTACAAAGCTGTTTGGTTTTTTTTTTCAGGTACCTTGATATGTTTTAAATCTTTAGCTGGTCAGTGGATAGGTAATTGTTTATTAAAATATTCTTTATTACATCTTTGTACATATGACATATTTTGTAATAATTTTCCTTCTTTTAAATTATATTGTAAAGCATGTTTAATCATATACAAAAATAGCAAGAGTGTTGGTCCTTTATACATCCTTGCCCAGCTTCAGTACTGACTTAGCCAAGTTAATACATACCTCTAGAGGATGTATATGGAAAAGGTAAGTAGGTTTTTTTTTTTTAAGCAACAACACAATACCATGTCAGACGAAAATGAATTAACTGTAATTTGTTATTTTAATCAAATATATAGTCAGTATCCAATTACCTGCCAAACAGAATTATAACATTGTAGAGTGAGTCCGTATAACTGGTGTAGCTTCAAGGTTGTTTTAAATCTTCATTGAAGTCNAAGTATAAAACATCAGCCCAGACCAGACTGATCTCATACTTGTGGTGACTCTCCTGCCTCTGCCCTCCCTGAAGCTAAGATTACAGGTGTGTGCCACCATNCCTGGCTCATCCTGGTTCTTACAAAACACCCTTTCTTCTTCTTTATTCAAGGCTATCAATGTTTCTAAAGCACAATAAAGTAGCTGTCAACAGTGATGGGAACCAGAAGAAAAGATTATACAGATGGAGGTCTATGCTACTAAAAATCTCCACTTTTCAGGGTCATTATCTCCATAATATCTTCATATAAAAATAGAAAAGGGGTAGAAATAAGAAAAGAAGGTGAGGAGGGTGCAGGAAAGAAACAAGGAAGGAAGAAATAGAAAAGAGGAGAGAGCCAGAGAGGGAGAGAGNAAGGGAGGGAAAGGAGGAAGCTAACAGGTGCCTTTGAAATCATATCATGATAGATTAATCTTGTCTTCCTTTCTTCTGAGTCACATAGTCAGAGCCCATCAGGTCACCTGTCACAATGTAATCAGGCGCTCTCAGTCCTGCAACTTTATATCCTTCCCCATTCCTAGTAGACATGCCTAGTCCTGATGAAGCATCCCAACATTGCAGTAGTCCTATTAGTTAAACAAATATCTGCCAAAACATTAGGCAGATGGTTATCAAATGATTTTCACATTCCCTGTATGAAGATCCCTGNGCCCTGCTGATGACAGGATTACACAGAGACTAGAGCAAATTAGCTNGAAGAGGGGAGGAGAAAGGGATGAATCCTGTTAGTTAGGACCACACATGTGGCTAAACAAAAGCAGAAAAAAATCATAACACTGGGTTTTATTCACATCAGCCCATGCTTTCTCAAAGGGGTTGAAAATATGTGTGGTGTGGTTTGTCTGTTTCTATTCCTATGGGTTGCTTGGCAGCATAAGGGCTTATTATGAGAGCCTGAGGTCACGCAAGTCTACCTCTCAGTGATGTTCAGGGTGAGTCCTAAGGAGGTGGGCTCCTGCTCTCATCTCAGAAGCCTCTTCAGACATTTTTTTTAACATGTAAAAGATATGTGGTCCTCTCAGACTTTGCCTGCTTGGGGACAGGATCTCTAAAGTGAGTGCCAGCAAAAGATAAAATTTGAATCTGCCTACTGTGGGGGTCATGTAACAAACCCTGGGTAGATTTCTTGTTCTGTGCTTAATTTGAACAAGGAGTTAGTCTGTAACTCATTTGAGGACCAAATAAGGTTATTTTTTGTCAACCTACTATGAGATATGGAAGATTTATCTGCAGCCACACTCGGATGTTCTCTTAATACCTTTCAAAAATACAAGTGCTTCCATCCTAATAGGTTTTTAGCTTGAGATCTAATCATCCACTCTTGAATTAAGATGCTTGAATGAAGCCAACTCATTTGGAACTAAGCACTTTAATGTCAACAGAGACATATGGTAGGGAGACGGAATTACAAAGGCTCTCTTCTGAAGCATCCGTTAAGAAGGCAGGACTAAGACCCTGGTGCCATTATTAGTTTATTCATTTATTTCTCAGTAAATAATTGAGAGTAATATCATCTTAGGGACCCNGAAGTTATCTAATAACTACATGTTTGGGATACAGATGCATTCCCACCTGAAGGGATTAAACTATTTCCTGGCTCTGTATAATTACTTCTTTTGAAAACAGTGTTGTTTTCAGAGCAAAGAAAATACAACATATATTATACATATTGTGCAAGTCTATAACTAAAATATATATATATGTATATATCAAGACTTCTATGAGACATCTGTAGCCAGATTGTTAATATAAAGGTATACTTTGCCATTTGTACAAAGGTGTCACTCCAAACCATGGAAATTGGCATCATAATACCATGTAGCTGAGATTATCTCTGACTTGTCACATGGGAAATCACACTAATAAGAATTTGTGGAATACTGAATCTTTGAGATCACTTTGTTGATTTTAGATGTAGATAACCTGACAAGTATGAATATTTTAGCTCTGTTTTCCCTGTACCATGAGACCAGCATGTCATAGACAGAGCTGATCCTCTCACCAGGAAGGTAATGGGTCCTGAAGTGAAGTAGGGTAGCACAGGCAGAGCAGAGTGAAGCTAGATATGTGATACAAACANCCCTTACAAACGGGGCTGTGAGTTATTGATAGTTAACGTAGCTTTATTGGATATAAATGCCTGATGATTCTCAGTGCCTGGTACACACAGGTCTGCAAGACATATTTGGTAACAGACTGAATGAATAGTTGGAGATGTCTGACCCAGACACACAAGATTTTAAGGAATGTGCAAGTCCAAAGGAATACAAAACTGGGTGCATCATGGTGTCAACCACAAAGATCTGGGGGTTAATATAATGTAATTAAATGTTTAATTATCTACTTTTGAAGCCTAAGTCACTCAGGTTACATATGTGTAGAGTAATAAAAGTCATGAATAATTCAGTGTTTACTATGGAGGATGAAGCTGTGATTTCATGGAAGAGAGAGGGACATGGTATGTCCTGACAGGCTATTAGATTCCCTTGAGGATCTGACTGGGTAGAAACCTGATTCCTCAAGGTTTTATTAGTAAGGCTTTTAGTTTGCAGGGGAGGATTTCTGAAAAGAGATGAAAGCCAAGACAATGCACAGATTAGGGACATTTAGGGATAGGAGCTAACGGGGAAGATATATGAGGCCCATTAGTCAAATGGCAGCACCCACTCAGGACAAAAAGATTCCAGATCCAAGAAGCTGCAAGCAGTAAAGAAACTAGCTTTGAAAATGCGACTTTATAAAGGTATGGGTGGGTGGGGGGTGCTGGAGGTGGGGCTCAGTGATGGAGTTCTGGTCCAGCATGAGCAAGACACTGGCTTTGATTCCTAGCACAGAGAAAGAGATGAAAGGCAAGCATAAGGATAGAGAGGAGGACCAGAAGAACAGCTAGGATAGAGAGGAGGACCAGAAGAACAGCTAGGATAGAGAGGAGGACCAAAGGAAGAACAGCTAGGATGGAGAGGAGGACCAAAGGAAGAACAGCTAGGATGGAGAGGAGGACCAAAGGAAGAACAGCTAGGATGGAGAGGAGGACCAAAGGAAGAACAGCTAGGATGGAGAGGAGGACCAGAAGAAGAACAGCTAGGACAGAGAGGAGGACCTCTCTCTTATACACATCTAGATGTGTATAAGAGACAGCAGCTAGGATGGAGAGGACCAAAAGCTAGAATAGGCAGGCAGAGCAGTGGGGGAGCTTTGAAAATCAGAAGCCTTTACAAGGGTAGGATGGGAGGGGGTGTACATCACAGTCAGTGGGAAGAGCAGAGTCATTCAGTCAGCTCGGCACCTGGAAAATGTTAGAGATTTATTTAACATGTGTGCAGCANCCTTTGACAGTCAGAGGAGGGCATCACTGGAGTCACATGTTATGAATTGCCATGTTGGTGTTGGGAACTGAATCCAGGTCATCTGCAGGAGCAGCAAATGCTCTTAACCACCCAAGTCATCTCTCCAGGTTCCTTTGCACATCATTAAACTGGACTTAACTTCACATCTTGCAGCAGAATAAACACCAAATATTACCTGTAAGTACACAGGATCTAACCATGTGATCATTTCTATAGATTAGAAACTGTCAAATATTGATGATGGAATGTAGCTGAAATCATGGAGGCAATGATTGTGTTTTTCATAATCTTGAATTAGAAAAGACCTTTAAAACTGTAGCAGATTCCAAAGGCCTAAATTCAACCACTTAAAAATAAACCTTTTCACAAAAANTTATAATTACCATAATAAGTTTTAAAAATACAAAAAAGAAAAATAATCAAATATAAATATTATCAAATATAAGTAAGTATACATGTTTACAAACATTGATATTTATAGATACATAAAAACAAAAAGAAGTTTAAAACAGACAAGGAGAGACAGCTCAATGGGTAAGGCATCTACAAACAATCTTGAAAACCTGATCCCTTGGACCTACAATATAGAAAAAGAGGACCAACCCTCATAAATCGTTCTCTGACCTCTGCATGGCTGCCATACTGCCCTCACTCAGGCACACACACACACAAAATTTTTAAAAATGTAACAAATTTCTTTTAAAAAGTCAACTACAAAGATAAATTACAAACTCAGAAAAGTGTATTCAATGCACATCACAGACATGATTGATATTTTTAATATCTTAAGAACTTCTATAAATGTCCTTAAAAGACCAATTAGGTCTTTATTAATGATCTATTAGGAAGGTAAAATGGAATAAGAATAGAATTCAAAGAATAAGACAGTTTACTTGATCATGTTCACAAGGAGGGATGCTGAGCTTTGCTTGGAATACACAGATGCAAACTAGAATTAGAGTACAATAATATTGTCCCCACTAACTAAACTGCAGAAATCCCAGTATCTGAGGACATACTGCACTGACAAACTTGTGCATTTCTGGTGGGAGTGCAAATTGATACAAGTTCAATGAAGGGCAATTTGGCCATATCAATCAAAATTACTGAAAAGCATACTCT
This sequence comes from Neotoma lepida, assembly GCA_001675575.1. Taxonomy (NCBI): domain Eukaryota; kingdom Metazoa; phylum Chordata; class Mammalia; order Rodentia; family Cricetidae; genus Neotoma; species Neotoma lepida. The sequence goes on from LZPO01008084.1 coordinate 156,462, forward strand.
GCTCCAGCCATCCCATTCTGGAGGATTTACCCTANAGATGCACCTGCTCATGTGAGAAATGACAGTGGCATCATTATTAATAGCAGAACTGTTTGACAAATCAAAAGATGGGGAGCGATCTGAATGCCCATTATTAGAAAAGGACCATGTGACTTATGAGGCTGGTCCATAACCATGTGCTATGCAGCCACGGCAACGAATAAGAAGCTTGTAAAGACTGACATAGAAAGATGACCATGCCAAAGTCACATGGGAAAGAGAACAGGTAAGAAGAATGTGCATTGGTTCTCAAAAAGCCAATAAAGAGCACACGAATGCACGATTTTATTAGTATAGAATTTCTGCTTAAGAACATCCAGGAACTAGGAAGAGTGGTGGTTGCAGGAAGAGGAACTGGTTGTCTGGAGAAACAGACAGAAGCCACACCCTTCACTGTGTCTTCTCTGTACTTCTTGAATTTTGCATCATTTTAATATGTTCCTTATTCACAAAATTAAAATGTTAGTTCAGCTAAAATTAACTGGTATCAACACTCTTTGAAAGAGGGTCACATCCACTGTCGCGACTGATATGTCTGTCTTGAAAACAGAGGAACACAGACATAAAATCTCAAACCTGATATAAAACTAACTAAAATATTTTCTGTAGTTATCATGTTATTATATGTAATTATAATAATTACATTTTAAATACATGAGCATGTAAGATAATTCATTTCCAGCACCACAATTAGATGGTGCTTTCTAGAACACAAATTTGATAATGTCATCTTTCTGCTTTAAATCTTTTCATTGTTCTCCGTGACCTCAGAATAATAATCTTCAATTTCCTTAACATAAGCTACAAGGCATGTCACTGACCTGGCCTCACCTTGTCACTCCAGCTTCATTTCTTATTCCCTTTCCCATTTTGTTCCACTTTCCTGAATTCGATATTGTCTTTAAGAACTGATCTCCACAATAGACCTTTACTTAAGCCTGTGCATCTTCTTCCTTTGGCTTCAGGATCTCACCCCCTCTCTCCTTTTCTCTCCACATCCTTAGTAAATCAAAGCATGCCTCCTTGACCCCCAAAGCTGGATAAATCTAATATTCTGTATGTCTGGCNACACACCACATCACTCAGTCTCTCTGGTTGTTCCTCACTTCTTCTTGGTAATTGATACTTCATTCTCCCACCTCTCAATAGACTGTGATTTCCTCGAGGGAATTGTAANCAGCAAAGAGACAATAAATAAATGAATCTATTGAAGAACTCCATCAATGAAGTCACGAGGCAAAAGAGACATGGATGGAGAAAAAAAATAATTCAAAAGAGACAAACAAATAGGATTTGACAACAGGACAGGCCATTGCCAATGGATGCACATCCCAAACATAGCCCTATATTGATATTCTTGGCCACACACACAACCTCACAGGTTCGCCTTCAGCAGCAGCAGGCAGGAGTCCTTGCAGGACATCATGTCTGCTTCCTCACAGAAGCACTTCTGACACTTGTTTTGCTCTATCCCCACCCCATTTCACTTCCAGATCATGATTCTGGTCCCAAGCAGCCCACAGGACACAGGCTGTGGCANTCTCAGNCAGATCTTAAGTGGGTGCTGGAGGATCACTGGAGTAGAAAGTACAAAGATAGAACCCAAAACCATTAGGATATCTTCCAGAACAGTCCACTGCTATCCTGGGGTAGCAACAGCAGGGAGAGACCTGGGCCCAAGTGAGTCACATGACTATATCTTCTGGATGATTTCTTCTGGGGCTTTGTAGACATTTCCAAAAGAACACCAAAGGCAATGGAAACTAATTTGGACTTGCTAAGACACCTGGGTGAATGGTTATCTGAATATAAATATTTTCATTCATTTGTGAGATACATTGGTAAAAATTCATATATAACCAGTGCTTTAGCTTGAAGCAAAAATACACCCTTTGGTTTCTAGTGGCTAACCCAGAATTCCACACAACAACGCTGTGGGATGTTGTTCTGTACGCTGTGAATGTGTGTTGCTCTGATTGGTTGATAAATAAAATGCTGATTGGCCAGTAGCTAGGCAGGAAGTATAGGTGGGATGANCAGACAAGGAGAATTCTGGGAAGAGGAAGGCCTGAGTCACGAGTCATCAGCCAGACACAGAGGAAGCAAGATGTCAAGGCAGAACTGAGAAAAGGTACCAAGCCATGTGGCTAAATATAGATAAGAATTATGGGTTAATTTATGTGTAAGAGCTAGTCAGTAATAAGCCTGAGCTAACGGCCAAGCAGTTATAATTAATATAAGCTTCTGAGTGATTATTTTATAAGCAGCTGTGGACCACAAGGCCGGAGCGGGGGCGGGGGTGTCTGGAGAAATCTTCCAACTATACAACAAACCGCTGAATTCCTCCCTCATGAGTGTGGTGACCACAAGAAAATATCTGGTCTATGGGGTTTATAGCCTTGGTTCTTAGCATTTTTAATTGAGAGAAATTCCCAGTCCCTAAAAGTGAGAGTTCTTGACCACCAGGACTGGGAGCCCTCAGTGCATGACAAAACAATATTCACAGATACCAGAGCTCTCTGGTGATTCCAGNACAAGGCCATAGCAGTTGGTATGTTGCTTAATTTGCTTTTAGTTATAATCATGTTCAGAAGTCTGGCAGCAGTTCCCAAAGGCACAGAAGATATCATACTCATTTGTTGCCAAGTCTGACCACAGCAGTTCCTGAAATGTTATTTTNGATTTATTATTTAGATTATGATACAGTTTCTACAAAACCAATAGATGTGAAAACTGTGATAATAATTTAAATTAAAAACAGCTTTAAAAAACCTG
>LZPO01008084.1:159395-169498 GCA_001675575.1 Neotoma lepida
TAATAATAATAATAATAAATAAGATCTAAGATAGAAAGATGGCTACTGAGTAATGCTCAGAGAGAGATTTGATGTCACTAGCTTTGAACATGACAAAAGGCAAGGGGACGGCTGTTGACCCTGGANAAAGGNAAGGGATGGGCTCATCTCTATGGCCTTTGGGAGGAATGCAGTCTTGCTGACACACTGACTTCAGCCTGTAAGAGTCACCCAGGGGTACTAACCTCTATTGTCGTCTGTGGGTTTCACCTTAACCCCATCATCATTTCTGGTTCTAATGGGGCCAAGGAGAATTTGCATAAGAAGGCTCAGACATCTCCTTACTCAGGATCAAAAGTTGAATGAAGTCAGCACATCCTGATGAGATGTGGGCTGACTTGTTTAGCAGAAGTACANCAAAATGTCCTATGATCTTAGCTAGACCCAGACTGGCAGGCAGGCCCTTAAATCAGTGAAAATAACTTTTCTCCCAAGTTTAAGGAAAGGACTGGACATGTTGAGAGAAAGATCCGGAAAGGCCTTGTGAGATTGAAAACGGAAGACTGAGGAGTCCTCCAGGATGCACAGGACAGGTTGGTTAGAGACTGNGAGAGATGCTGCCAAGTCACACTGCAGATTCCATCATAACAGGTGGGAAAGGACACAGGTGGGGAAAAAAGTCACACACCCTGTTCCTGGGAAATACAATCTGGAGTGTTTTTGGGAAAAAGCTATAAAAAGGAAAGATGGCTGTTGACCCAGGGGAGTATANTGGTGCAGCGCTGGAAAATGAGTTTGGAAGCTCTTAACTCTTCCAGGAGTCTAGTTCAGAAATTAGATAAGTAAATAATGAAGAGTTACACAGAGTCTTCAGCCAAGGGCATCTGTACGGGGAGTGCTGATGAGCCAGGACACCAAGCTTGGATAGAGATGGAAGCTGTGACCTCGTGGAGAAGCAGGCCTCACCCTCAAAGATGCGATGGTGTTGGACTAGCNAAGAGAGTGGATGTCAGTGATGAATTATGCCNNCAGAGNTGCATTGTAGCGAGCATCCTGGGGATGAGTGAGCAGACTACGGCTTTTCTCCATGTCTGCCAAAGGTGCACACTGCCAAGATGGCAACATCAGAGGACCAGTCCAGTGCAGAGGCTACTGAAAAGGACTCATTCACTTTCAAAATGCTTGTGCTTAGGAAGTCTGCAACCGAGTAAAGCGAGTGACTACCATGATACAGAACCCCAAACCTTCAGTCTTCTCTCCTGCCCACTCTGAATGTATTCTCCTGAAAGACGTCCAAAATAAAGTTACATGCCTGGTATCCCTTGAAGAACTGCAGTCACAATGACAGTAAGTTCTCAGGGGACATGCCTTCCACCTCATCCTGTTCGTAAGTTTTCCCAGGGATGCTCTGGAGTTCCTGCCATACAGACTCCTTCTGGAGAAGTGTCCCAACCACCACTAAATGTATACTTTAATGCCTTACCCATTAAAAAAAATTATTTGCTTTACATTATANCTCTGTGACATTATTAAAGCTGACGTAAAAAAAAAGAAAATGTATATTCTTGACTTTAAGTCACCGGTCTTTTTTAATGTATTTTTATTTTTGAGAAATTCGTACAATGTATTTTGATTGTATTAACTCTAACTCTCTCAGACCCACCCCACTTTCTTACCATTCGCCAATTTTGTGTCCTCTTTTTCTTTCAAATAATACTTTGAGTCCAAGTCGCACTGCCCATCACATTTCAGGTTTGGGGCTATCCACTGGAGTGTGGTCACTCTACCTGGGGCTGTACCCTTAAAGAACACTGACTCACCATCCCTCAGAAATATCAGCTCTCCATAGCTCCTCAGTGAGGGGTAGGGGGATCACTAGAGGAAGTCCTTTGAAGACTATAGCTTTACACTGCTTCTGGTTCCACTCTCTGCAGCCTGTCACCAAGTGCGAAGAACGGCCTCCATAGACAGAGCTGCTCCTGCCACGACAGGTTCCTGATCCCATAGGCTCCCGCTACCACANGCTCCCTCCACTACAGACAGAGCTGGTCCTTGCACCATGCTTTCCCTTTGAAATCAAGAGCCAATTAAAATCTCTTCTCCCTTAAACTGCATCTGCCAGGCATATTGCCACAGCCATGAAAAAGCTAACTAATACACTGTCCCACCGACCTCATGTCTCTAGCCCCTCCTTTGTAACACAGTAACATTACTTCCCATGGTTGTTACAAGGAATGACAAGTTAATAAATAGGACACTGTGCCTGTCATGTGGAACTCACTCAATAATCATTATTATTATGAGCACGGGACTGACATGATGCTAGGTTACTAGGTAAACAATAAAGGTCAGCCACATTCTAATCCATTAAAAAGCATTTCTCGGTTGGACAGCGAAGTCATGTGTGCAGAGCCTTTGGTGACATTTGTACAGTTTTCTCNGATTCTGGGTCATAGAATCAGAAATGGAAGCATCCAGTTGTCTCCCACCCCGTGTCCTCTCCCTTTGAGGAGTGCCAGTGGAAGGATCATCTATGAGCGCCGTCTATCCTGGACTGTTTTTAATTCTCTTTCCAAAAGGGAGACAGGAGAACATGATGGGAGCGCTTGTGTTTCCATTTAGGAAAAACAAAGAGACAGAAAGGAATCACACAGATTCACACTTAAGCACCACTCAGAATGTTTCCAAGTAATCAGAAGGAAATCTACTGTCAGTGCAAAGACTCCTGCACTGATATTAACAACATGGAGAGAAGAAAATGGCTCATTAATGATTCATCAGAATTACTGTCACCATTAGCTGAAGCACATTTTGTGATGGGTAAAATGACTTACTTGAAACACACACACAAACACACACAAACACACACACACACACACACACCCCTCTCGTAGCTAGGGGCACTTCCTGGCTGTCATAGTGTTAGTCACCACTCGAGGGAGCCCAAGTTTCTTTGGTCTTGGCCTCACATNGGGGCTTGGTAGAGTGGCACATCCTTCTGTCACTCTGCNGCAGGGTGGACATCCAGGCGAGTTGGCTCTTTGTTGTCAAAGTCTGTCCTATGTGCTGTATGATGCTTAACAGCATCTCTGGCTTCTGCCCACTAGTTGCCAATAGCAACAATACTCCCATTTCCCAGTTGTGCTGATCAAAATGTCACTAGACGGTGCCAAATGTCCCCCTTCACTCTCAGGAGGGGATGCCTACTTAGTGAAGCTTCCAGAGCTTATGGGCCCCCAAAACTCTGATCCCTCACAGAGAAGTGTGGCAGAATTGAGAAACACTTGGCTGTATCTGTGTCCCTCTTATGTGAACAGCCTGGTGACAAGCAGAATCTAGGAAGACTGATGTGTCTCCTGCTGGTCTGGCAGGAGGCATCAGAGAACTCGAGTCTTGGCCAGCCTTTATAAAGAGAGGAATACTGTCAAGGTCCCTCTGGGTGGTGCTGAGCAGAGGCAATGCTGTTGTCTTCAGGCTTTTGGTAGCTGCTCAAATGATTAGTTAATTATTCATTACTATTTGTCATAAAATCCTGAAGGGCTGCCAAGTGGCATCATGCAGGCGATGGCGAAGCAGAGGACATGTCTTTTCTTACGTTCCAGTGGGTAGCAAACACGGGCTGCTTTGAAGACACACCAAGGACTCTGGGCACCAGTTTGAGAGTGTGCAGATGGGGGGTCTAAGACAGCAGGTCTTGATGCTTTGCCCTCCGGGCCTGTGTTTGCACCTGCCCTGTTCTGGCTATGAAGAGCTTGAGGCTGAGAGGGGAAAAGATGGAGAGAGATGCTTCCAATGGGAAATGGAATCCAAGGTCTGACCAGCACTCCTATTCACTCACAAACCTTCATATCCTGCCCATCNTGGCAGCCAACCAGCCTACCTACAAGAAGCCTTCTNGGTCCCTCCTCCCTCTCTTCTGGATCCTGAAGCCCTCTTGGGGATGTCTCTTGCCCATTTCTTCTCTTTTATGGCCACCTTCAGTATTCACTTGAACTAGATAAAAATATATGGGTGGTGGTTTGTATTGGGGCTTAAGTCAGCATAAGGCACAGCATGATCTGCTCNGATTTTGAAAATACCTGAGGGGAGTGAGGCCTGGCTTTCTGCCCTGCTCAAAGACACCAGGCAAGGAAATATCAGCTTAGAAAAAGTCTCTCTCGAACAGAAGGGGAAATGGGCCAGGCATCTGGATTAAAAAGATTTTAGAGGTACTGGTAGCTTCTCCGTCCTGCCTTTTCTTTCACCTTCTAGCCATAATACTGCCTATCATGATGCATACTTGGAGATCCAGGTGTTCAGAGGAGGGGTTGGGATGTTGGACCACAACAGCACCCACAAGTGCAATGCCTGCAGCCTGTGCCTACTTCCACGGACTCCTCTTTCCCCCTTCAAGACCATTTTTTGATNGTCACTATTTTTCCAAAGTTGGCAGGTACATAGTTAATTGGGATGTGTGTGCTGTGCACACAGAACCCCTCAGAGCTTTGAATCTTTTTTCAGACTCAGTTTCTCATTTGGTGAAGAGATAATGTAAGTACGATACACTTGTCACATGGACATTGATTGTTGGTGCAGTGCTCCCATACTTCCTGATGTCCAGAATGCTGTGGTCCACATGCTGTCTGTATGCTGGTTCCCAGGACTGCTATCCTACTGTGCTTCAGCCAGTGGATTCCAAAGCCTCCCTAGTGCTACAGTGGGTGCCTCTGCCACTGTCACATCCTGACATCACAGGGCTGTACCTCTTCCCTCATCGTGAAGACTACTCATCAGTACGTGTGACACTAATTGGTTAGGAGTTGGGCACNCGNCCTATTCGGAGTTTAGCTAGTTCTTTCCCTCTTCTTCCCACCTCTGTTTTACACTCCCTTTGGGACATCCACTCAGAAGAGTTTAAGTCNGGTTCCTTTCTTGGTTAATGACTGTCCACTGTGGTTCTGCCTGGGAAAGTTGTCAACTTAAACTAACTCAGGTAAAGGATTGTGAAGGAATGTTAGAGCTGAACTGTAGAAATGATTTCGTTGTTTCTAGGGGAATTTTCCAGTCCAATTTCTCCCCCTTAAATTCATTAGTTGGGGTGGGGGGAGTACACATTCGTAAGTGTGTGCATGCCTGTAAAATAAGAGGACAACCTTGGGTGTCATTTCTCCTTGGACACTGACTACCTGTTTGGTCTTGTGGTTGGTGTGTGTGTGTGTGTGTGTGTGTGTGTGTGTGTGTGTGTGTGTGTGTGTGTGTGTGTGTGTGTGTTTTGTATTTTGAGACAGAGTTTTTCTCTGGTCTAGACCTCTCCAAGTAAGTTGNATGGGCTTGTCCATGAACCCCAGTGATCTACCTGTCTTGCCTCTGCAGTACTAGGATTGTAGGCACACACCTCCATGCCTAGGGGTTTTGTTTGTTTGTTGTTTGTTTGTTTTATAGGTACTGGGGATGGACTTGGGTCTTTTTGTCTGTGTGGTAAACACTTTACCTACTAAGCTAATTCCCCAACCTAAAACATTCATTTGTGTTGCAGTTAAATAACTATGGTTTCATATAAGTAGAAGGCACTAACCAATTATACCTCTGAAGCTCCTAAAAAAAATACATTTTCAGTAGGTTAAAATAAAGATGCTGTCAGGAACTAGCAGGTACAATGTGGACAGACAGCAGGCACTGTGGCAGTGGCCCCCATACCTATTTAACAACAGGAAAGTAAAGATAGCACTGCCATCCACCTCATGGGTTGTGATGAGCGTAGGAATGGGTTCACAGCGGGAAGATGTTAAGGACAGTGCTTGGCACGGAGTTGGCANCAGCTACTGTCATTGCAGAGGGAGATAGCAGGGTCTGTCGCTGACTGTGTGTCTGCTCCGTTGTCTTCTTGCTGGCTGCTGCATGCACCTGGCTCTCTGTTCTCACAACTCCAAACTGCATATGGTTGTGGTTTGCTGTCATTGTGTTCTTTCAGCTGACGCCTGCTCTGACTCCATGATCACACTTTCAAATGACAACTTCCTCTGTTCCTTGGTTTGCCCTCCTGGAGGACAGACTATGATCACTTTCCTGTGGGTGAATGTCATAGGGCCTTCATGTTTATCACTGGGGTTGGGGCTAGGGCATGAGCAGGTAGGCAAGGTGATCAGCATCTTGTGCTATAATTCATGACTTCATGTCCATAGCAGTTACATTCAGAGTTTAGAAGTATTCTATCAATTTTACAAAGTGATTTTAAAAGAAGGAAGGTTCATTTGGGTCATGGTTTCAAAGCATGCCATCCATGGTGATGGAAAAGCATGTGTGCTGGGGGTAACTTGCATCATGGTGTCCAGATAGCAGAAAACAAGAGAGAAATATCTACACTTGGCTGGCTTCCTTCTATCCTTCCTTCCGTCCAGGCCCCAGCCTCTGTGGTAGGGAAACCCTCATCCAGGACTGACTGATCTCTGGAANCATCTCATAGATACAATCTGAGGTTAGTTTTACTAGCCTAGGTATTCCTCAACCAGTCAAGCTAAAAATCAAGATTAATCTCCACAGCCCATTTGGGCCACTTGGTATCTTGGTGTCCTACTTCCTGGAAAAGCCATACCTGTGTTGAGGCTTCTACAGGCTGACTGACTTCTTGATTGTCGAGAATTAGAATGTTGTAGATCAGCGGTCCAAATTATCTCAGGCTATCTTTAATCTTTTTAAAGCTATTTTTACTCACTTTGTATCTGACCTAACATTCTTTTGTCTTTCAAGTAAAACCGTTGGAATGTACTCTTAGCAGACTACTAATTTCTACCACCCAAGCTAGATTGTCAATAGGTGGCATCTGAAACCTATGACAGAGTTTCCTCTGCTTTGTTAAAACCAGACTACCTGCTGTCTCCACCAATGTATTTGGCAAGTGCATTGATTTATGACTGTCTTTTGTGCTATGACTCTAAGAGTTTCATCTAGTCATTCCCATGGTGGGATATATCATTCAGGGAAATCTGCATGTGTCCTGGGTAATGGTCACTCATATTTGGCTCCTAATAAACTCTGTCTGATTCCTTTCAGAATAAGAGCTGTGTTTAATGTCAAAGCTTGTGGTAGTAGCTATCTGCCGCATGTCTTCATGTGCCAGAAAAGCTGAGGAATTTCTCAGGTGGCAGACTCTATAAACAGCATGAGCTGCTTTCATCAGAATTTCCACCTTCCTGACCCAGTCACATCCCANAGACTCTACCTCCAAATAGGACCATAGTGAAGACTGGGCCTCAGCAGATGTGTGCAGAGGCAACACAGATAATCATGCTGAACNCTGAACATTCGTTCCTCACCTCCCTCAGTTCAAGCCCTCCTATAAAAAAATTGTTCTTATATCAATAGCCTTCAAAATATTTTTAATTGAAAATAGATTTTTTCATACACTATATTCTGATGATGGTTTCTCCTGCCACATCCCCTCCCAGACCCTCCCCACCAGTACAACTCCACACCTTCTTTATTTGTCTCTTTAGAAAACAATCAGACAAATAAAAAAGAAAAGAAAAGCCAAANTGAATAAACAGAGAAAAAGAAAAACAAACAAAAAACAAAGAAAAAGTAGGAGAAGCACACACATATGCACACACACATATACAGATGTATACATACATACACAAACATATACACACACATGCACACACATATGTACACACATATATGCACACACACAAGCACATACACACATGTACATACACACAAGCACATACACACAATCAGAAACCATGATTGATAAACAAGAGACCAGTAAGGTAAAAAAAAAAATACAATGCCCAGACAAAGCATTATGATACAAAAAAAAATCTCCAAAATTACCATTGAGTTTGTTTTGAGTTGGCCATCTACTGCTGGGCATGGGGCCTACCCTTCAGTGTATTTGTATATCCAGTGAGACTCCAATGGAGAAACAAATTTTTCTTTTGCAAGTGGTTGTCAATGTAGCCTCCAACATCTTAACTTGAGTAAGGTTTAAAGTTTAAGTCCAAAATCTCATCAAAATACTGTTTAGGTTGGATATGGGTGAGATTCAAGACAGGAATATCCGGAAACAAAGTTCTTCCAGCTGTGGACCTGTGAAACCAAGCAAGTTCCGTCCTTGCCAACTGCCATGGAAGGACTGGGATCAGATAAATGCTTCCATTCCAAAGGACAGAATTTGAAAAGAAGAATGGAAAGAAAAAACTCTACAGCCAAATTCCAGTAGACCTTAAGACTAAATAACTGGCAGTTGAGGGGTCCCCAAACAACATTAACTCTCCATTTCTTCCTGACCTTGTACCCAACATTACACCTCATCTCCCTGAGCTTTCTCAAACTTTAACAATGGTGCATGTCTTAATATCTTCCAACACACCTTGGAAAAGGGTGGGTTTCTCAAGGAATTCAGTGATTTTTTTTTAACTCAGTTGCATCTATCCTCCCCATCCCTAGGTGATAAAACTCATCTTTGTCCTTTCAGCAGAATACCCTACGGCAAGGGAGCTAATTCAATACGTTCTCCACATCTTACTTACACTAACTTCCAAGTCCTGAAGGATCCACACTAAGAATGACATCAGNGTCATTGGTAATTACANCACTGACTTAATACATTCNAATTCAAGGAATACATTTGTTAACTTGTGAGTCTAGTTAGACAGAGATAGGGACTTTTTCCTGATGGAGTCAAACATGACAAGTTCAGGTTCCGTACTCTGGAGCTTCCCTTAGCTCTCCTCTTTCCTTATTACTCAAGGAGAGCAGGGTAGAAAAACACTCAAATTTAGCTGATTGATATAAAGAAAAAGATACTTTCAAGNTAGATCAATACTTATGTATTTATGACCATCGGGTGATGGGGGTGTAGGTGACGTTCAGCTGAGGCATTTTTGACTCATCTTCTCAGACTTGGTAGACCAAACCTATCCTATGGGTCAGGTACTCTCTGGCCAGTCTCTCGATGTCTCTATCAGTCCCTGCTTGATGGGGTATGGGTCAGAACCTTAGGCCCCAGTGCTCTGGTGGTTCTCAACCTTCCTAATGCTTTGGCCATTTACTANAGCTCCTCATGTTGTGGTGACCCCAACCTTAAAATTTTTTTTCATTGCTACTTCATAACTAATTTTGCTACTGTTATAAATCATAATGCAAATATCTATGTTTCCTGATGGTGTTAGGTGACCTCTGTGAAAGAGTTGTTCAATGCCTAAGGGGGTTTAGACCCACGGGTTGAGAACCACTGTTCTAGAGGCTTTTTGTCGCCTTGGGTTCTCTCTGTCTGTGAGATCAGCACTCATACTCCTTNATGGATTTCTTAACTCAGGCACTGAATGAACATGGAGAGTGTAGGCTTTTGAATTAACTCATTGACTGACACAAGAAAACTCTACAATTCCCAAGAGTGAAATATTGGGTAAACTGGGAGCCCACAATCACCAACTGAGCTTTGTCAAATCCTGGCATGTTCTTAGAGGAGATGCAAGTGCTCCAATCCAGTAACGGTGATGAGAATAAACATGTTCAAAACAGCACGCCTTGAGGATTCCAGCTCATGATAGCTAAGCTAATAAGGTCTAACTGCTTCCTATAAAAGCTGCTAACTTCCTTGGTTTGAGGAAAATACCAGAAGACTCAACCTAGTCTCACTCTTCCTGCAAAGAATGTGTGTATGAGAAAACCTTCTGTAATGGAGAAACAACTGTCAGAGTGTGAGGAATACCAGCTATACTGTAGAGCAAATGCTTCTTTTCTTCTTCCTCTCCCCCTCCCCAGGAATTAAAGTTCTTATTTGTATACATTGTTCAAGATAGTGGATTTCCCTGTAACATTTTCATACACACACACCACCTACTTCACTTCAATCGTTTTCAAACTCCATTACTCTCTCTTATCACCCTTTTTATTCCTATTTCTCAACAGTTCTGNATCTATTTTCTGATCTTTTAAAAAATACAGATCTCACATATGAGAAAGAACACTTAATATTGCCTTGCTAAGTCACCTTATTTTCCTTACCACAATGGTCTGCTGTTACGTCCATTCTCCTGCAGGCTCCAGGACAGCTTTTCTGTATGGCTGAATAATCTACTCTACTGTGTATATACACCATACCCTTCCTTCTCTTCCTCCCTCCTTCCCTCCCTTTTTTT
>LZPO01008084.1:170088-185160 GCA_001675575.1 Neotoma lepida
TGTCTGTCTGTGTGTCTGTGTGTGTCTGTCTGTGTGTCTGTGTGTGTGTCTGTCTGTCTGTGTCTGTGTACGTGTGGATATGTATCATATGGTGCATGTTAATTTAAGAGGACATGTGTGTGAAGGCCAGAGGTCTAACTCAGGTGTTCTCAGGAGCAATCTACAACTATGGGTTTATTTATTTTTCATTTCCAATTTTAGGCAGAGTCTCATATTAGCCTGAAACTTCCTAAGTGGGNTAGACAGGCTAGCCGTCAAGCCCCAAGAGACCTCCTGTCTCCTCCCAGCTCTGGGATTACAGATGCTTGCTACCATGCTCAGCTTTGTGNGTATGTCTGGGCAGGGGAGGTGTCTGGGGATTGAATGTAGATCCTCACGCTTTAGTGACAAGCACTTCATTGACTGAGCTACCCCAGCCCCACATACTGCATTTCCTTTATACACTGCAATTCTGTAACAACTTTTCTATTGTGAATAGTATCAAGACAGACATGGGTATGCAAGTATCTGCTGACTTAGGTTCCTTTGGGTGTATACCCAGGAGTGTTATAGTTTTGGTATGGTATGGACATATAATAGTTTCAACATTTCTATGTTTAGTGTTTTCCAGGAGGCTCCACACTGATCTTTATAATAGCAGAATTCATCTCCCTCCACACTAACGGTGTACCAGGGCTCTTTGGCCTACATTCCCAGCATTTGTTGCTTTTTTACTTTCTTCACTTAAAAAAAAGACATGTCTAAGTATTTTGCCCACATACATGTATGTTCAGCACACATGTGATGGCTGCTGAGATCAGAAGAGGGTGCTGGATTCCCTGGAACTGGAGTAACAGACAGTTGTGAACCACCATGTGGGTGCTGAGAATCAAACCCTAGTCCCTGAAAGAGCAGCCAGTGCTCTTAACTCCAGATGATAGTCATTCTGACTGGAGTGGTATGGAATCTCAGTGGGGCTTTGATTGGCATACTCAAGATGGCTAGAGATGGGAACATTTTCTCTTGTGTATTCGGAACCATTTCTGCTTCTGAGAACTCTGGACTGTTCATTTGCCTGTTTCTTGGTTGGACTATTGGAATAAGTTATATATTTATTTTGGGTATTAGATTTGCAGCCAGCAAAGACATTCTACAATTTTGTAGACTGTCTCTTCACCCTGACAACCATTTCCTTTTCTGTGTAGAAGCTTTTCAGCTGTCTCTTATACACATCTAGATGTGTATAAGAGACAGGGGTTTCTCTGCTCCTTTCCTGGATCTCACTTGGTAGCCCAGGCTGGCCTTGAACTCACAGAGCTCAGCCTGCCTCTGCCTCCCAAGTGCTGGGATTAAAGGCGTGCGCCACCACCGCCCGGCCTCCCAATATCTTTAAATGTTTTCCTATAGTGGTTTCAAATTTTCAGGTCTTACTTTAAAGCCTTTGATCTATTTTGAAATGATACTTGGACAAGGTGAGAGAAAAGCCTAATTTCATTCTTCATGTGGATGTTGGATTTTCCCAGCACCATACATTAGACACGCTGTCTTTTCTCCAGTATAAATGTTTAGTCCCTTTATTGGGAGTCAAATATGTATAGCTGTGTGGATTTATGTCCACACCCTCTGTTCTACTTCTTTGGTCTACACTTCTGTTTTCCTGCTGACAGCAAACAGATTTTTTAATAAGCCTCTGTAATACTCTGAATTCNGGACTCATGATATCCTGATACCGTTAGCACTGTTCACATGGCTCGGTACTGCTCTACCTGACATCAATATGCTCCCCTGTGAATTTTAAGATTTTTTTTTTCTGGTTCTCTGGAAAATGTTGTTGGGATTTTGTTGGGGGACTGCATTGAACTTGATAAGATTTTGATAAGATCACTATTTCTACAGTATTGATTCTTTAGCAAAAGAACACATGGCCTCATAAGGGAGTGTTGAATTATGCCGAACCCTTTTCTGCATTGTGAAGGTGATCCTGTGGTTTTTTTATCCTTGACCATATTTTTGTGCTGTATTATGTTTAATAACTCGTGTACATATTAGATCACTCTTGTATCCCTGGAATTAAACTAACTATCATGCTATATGCTAGTTTTAAAAAAAATTGTGTTGTTGAGTTCTGGTGACAAGCATTTTTACTGATATCTTTTGCATCTATGTTCATTGGAGAAGTTGGGCTATACTTTTCTTTTCTCCCATATTTTTATTTTATTTTGTTATGTTCTACAGACTTGGTTTCAGGACCATACTGGCTTTGTACTATGAGTCTCATAGCATCCCTTCTCTTTCTATTTTACAGAATAGCTGGAGAAACATTGGTGTTCAGGCTGGTAGGATTCAACAGCGAAGCTATCTGTCTTGGGCTGNTCCTTCTCTAGAACCTTTTGTGACTGCTTCAGTTTCGTTGCTTATTATTGATCTGTGAAGTCTCTCCTCTTCTGGTCTTTGTTTCTGCTAGGAAGTCGGCTATCATTTTATAGGATTGATTTCTCAGGAAACTCAGTGTTGCTATCTTGTAACCTCCTGTACTTTCTGCTTTGTGTTATTGGTGTTTGAATTATGGTATAATGTGGAGAGTCTTTTCCTAGGCATATGTTTGGGATTCTAAGTGTCTCCTATACTTGGATGCCAATTTCCTTCCCTAGATTTGGATCATTTTGCACTGTGATCCCATTGAATAGGTATTCTATCACTTTAGTCTGTATCTATGTTCCTTAGTCTTAGGTCTACTCTCTTCATTGTGTCCTAGATGTCCTAAATGTTTTGGTCATCATTGCTTGTTTTCTTTGTTGTTATCAACACATAGTAATTGTTCAGCCTGTCTTCAATCCCGGATATTCTTTCTTCACTGGGTCTAGTATATTATACTGTTAGTAGAACTTCCCCTTTTTTGTGTTTTTGGTGTGTGTGTGTGTGTGTGTGTACAATATAAATGTATTATGTATGTACATTTCAGTTTGTGAATGCTTTGAGTGTGTGTGTAGGTCAGAGGATAACTTCAGGTGTCAGTCTTCGCCTTTACCTCATTTGAGATAGTTTCTTTTATTGTTTTCTACTGTCTACACCAGGCTAGCTGGACTGTAGGATTCTGGGATTCCCCCATCTCTGCCTCCTGTCTCTCTCCAGGAGCTCTGGGATTGCAGACACTTGTGCCATGCAGCTGTATTTCTTTAACGTGCATTGTGGGGGTTTCAGCTCATAACTTCACAGGAAACACTTTCACCCTCAGAGCCATTGCCCTAGCCCAGTGATGCTTTTCCTATTATTTATTGAGCTTTCATTTCCAGGAAACTCTCCCCTGTACCTCTGATGAATCTTCTACCTGAGTCTTTAATTGATTTTATTTTTCACTCCATCTATTTATTCGCTCTTGCTGAGGTCACTGACCANTTTTAAAGCGATGCTTTTGAATTTTTTGTTTGGCATTTCAACCATTTTATTATCTTTGATTATGATAGAGTCAATGGCTTTGGTTAAACTTGTCTGTCTGTGTTGTTGTGTACCTTTTCCAGTTTCAGATGGAGGTGTTTGTTTGTTGTTTGTTTGTTTGTTGTTTATTTGTGAGTAGCCTTCTCTTAGGCGTGCAGTGTAATTACTCACAGAGGGGAAACCAACCATGCTTCGGTCCAGGCTGACCAAAGCTATGCCACTTGCCTCTTTTTAGCCATGTGTGTGAAACATTCACTTTAGAGACTTCCTTTCTTTGTGTACTGGAAACCACCAATAATCCCAGTGGATTCTGTGGGCTATGGGCTGGGCAGGCCCACACTTGCTCCACTCCAGGGGTTCCCCAATCTATGCATCCAGACATTACCACTGTGTGTCCCCAGCTCCCTGCCTCACCACTACTCCTTGTTTACAGAGACCTAGGTTAGATCAGTCTCAAACAATAGGCCCTCTTTTAAAATGGTGCCTGGCCATCCCATTCCAAATTATGGGAAGCAATGCAATTGAATTTTTCCTCCTGTGCTAGCTCCCCCCCACCCAAAACACACAGAGTCTCTGTCACACAAAATCCCTGCGCTGCCTCTAAGGCTAGTGAGGACACTGGGCTTCTTTTCCGGCTGGGCCTGCAGCCCGTTGTTACCAGGACTGCCAGTCCTCTGGAGGTGTACTTTGTGGTTGTAGTTCCACACTCTCCCCCAGGAAGTCAGGCTTAGAGTGGGAACTGTCCCCTACCTCTCTCTGCATTGTGCTTCTGCTTCTCTGTGATGTTTAGCCTTGTCTCCTCAATTCTTCCTCTCTGTCTTTTCTCAGAATCACTTGTCAGCCCCTGACTCTGCTCACTCTCAGGGAGGAAAGTTACCATTGTCCATCTTGCCCTCAAAGCCATTGTCATTCTCTAATTTACAAGAAGGTATAGTTACAGTAAAAAGTAAAGACAATAATAACGTGCTGTACAAAGTGAGGGTGACAATTGTTCACATTTTTTTGCAGGAAGTTAGAGGCTGGTCTTGTGCCATGCAAACTGGTGAGAACACTGGCCCTCCGCTTAGGCCTGTACAACTGTCTTATGGGTGACTTACCACTGAAGCCTAGAAGGCTGACAACTCAAGGCTGACAACTCTTCCCCCAGAGCATGCTACACGTGCATTTCCCATAATGCACCAGTAAATGAGAACTCCTGCAGGGGAGCTATGTCTGCAAAGGATGATTGACCAATTAGAAATTAAGGATGTGGAGAGGTTGGAATGCTGCCAGTCAGAGACAAATTATAATTTATCTCGGCCTGTCTTCAGGCCCCAAAATAGCCTCTATGTGGGTCTAATATCCTATGACTGACAGATTAAAAACCTTTGAGCCAGGTCACGGTGGTGCACGCCTTTAATCCCAGCACTTGGGAGGCAGAGGCAGGTGGATCTCTGTGAGTTCCATGCCAGTCTGGTCAACAGGGTGAGTTCCAGGACAGCCAGGGTTACACAGAGAAACCCGGTCTCAAAAAACAAAACAAAACAAAACAAAAACCAACAAAACACACACACACACACACATATACACACAAACAAACAACTTTTGAAACGTATTAACTTAACAAAAACATAGCTCCCACCAATCAGAGGGCTCAGGATGCCCTCAGATAACTTCCAAGGCCTACAGCAGAGTTCTCCCCAGTTTGCTTGAGCCCGCCTACCTGGTATACATACATACCAATATATTTGAAAAGTGTCTTTGTTTTCTTTGTTCTGCTACTATAAAAAGTGCATGAAATTGCTACCTCATTAGAACCTAGTATTTGAGTGACCTAAATCTATATTCCTGGGTCATGGTCACTCATATTTCCTTTGAGATGGGGGCTATTCTGTTCATTGACATACCTTTAAAAAGCTCTTAAATCTACGTGTGTTCCTTACTTCCAATATTCTTCCCTAGTTTTTTGAGGATTCTGTTTCCTTATTCCATAAACTCCCCTAAGCTCTGTCCCATAGAAGGTAGATATGAGACTTGTTCTCTTGTCTCCAAATGTGGCTGTCTCTTGGAAAAAAAAAATCATTTTTTCTTTTGGAAAACTCTCTTCTAGTTGAGTGCATGCTACTCAATATCCAGGTGGTCCTGGTTCGGTAACATGAGATGGCATTTCATACTANATGCTGCCTCTTACTGATTTTTATTGCTCATCTGCACATCATGACTAGGGTCCTATGTAAATCCATTGTAAAGCTCACTGATGGATGAAGAAAGGAAGACCCCAAGAAGTGACCTGAGACAGAGCATCAGTGAGTCTCAGCATCGGACCCAGGCAGCAAGCTTTCTGTCACCATTCCCAAAGTAGTTAGTGGTGGCATTTTACCCCAGGAGTATCGGCAGCATGTACAAAGCACTGCGCTGTGCATCATGGATGTCATTGCTCCAGAGTTGAGTGTCAGGAGCATGGCCATGGACTAGTTGTCAGAAGGACAATAGCTCCTCCATGATCACTGTTTCAGACTTACGGCCAGCCCCGACTCACTTCCCAGCCCCTTCTCAGTATTCCATCAGTAGGAACTTCTTCCTGAGGAAAGAAGTGAGAGATGGGCGGGAAAGGGGTAGGAAGTTGGGAAGGGGGAGAGAGAGTGAGAGAAAGAGAAAACATTCTGAACAGGATATGTAATAAAAGGTAAGGGGAAGCCGGGCGGTGGTGGCGCACGCCTTTAATCCCAGCACTTGGGAGGCAGAGCCAGGCAGATCTCTGTGAGTTCAAAGCCAGCCTGGGCTACAGAGCGAGTTCCAGGACAGGCTCCAAAAAACTACAGAGAAACCCTGTCTCGAAAAACCAAAAAAAAAAAAAAAAAAAAAAAAAAAAGGTAAGGGGAAATAACCTCCAGACAGATAGA
The DNA here is from genome assembly GCA_001675575.1 of Neotoma lepida. NCBI lineage: Eukaryota > Metazoa > Chordata > Mammalia > Rodentia > Cricetidae > Neotoma > Neotoma lepida. The sequence continues at coordinate 176,385 of LZPO01008084.1, forward strand.
TTGGATAAGTCAGACCTTCAGTTCCTTAGATATAGTGCCACTTTTAAACCCTCCCTATAACCTAAGATGTAGAAATATTACTTATATGTTTGGGGAAAATGAGGGTTTCAACAGCTTGGCTGGGTCATAAGGTAATTACTCTGCTCAGGATTTGAATCTAGCTTTTCTTCATTCCTAAATTTAAGTCCTTCGGCTCCTTGACCCAGCTGAAAGCTCACAGCAAAGGATCAGGTCAACNACACCAGACCCACACGTTCAGTGTCCCCTCCAGAGGCTCCACATGGAAGAACACAAGGGTTTTCCTTGATAGCAACTTGAAAAGTTGAGTGAAGTGTGGCTGCCAGAGAAGGACAGTCCATTATGCGTCTAGTGTTTACACACTCGTCATAACCTTCCTGGGTCTATTTGCATTTTCAGTCCAAAACCCTGTTTTGCGTTAATGAGGCCCACAAGTTCCCTAGCCAAATGTTTATTGGCTTCCAGCTTAACATAAGCTCGGATCTAATCAGTGTAGACGTTGAAACAAGTACCATGCTGGCAAATTCCCAAAGTAAAAGGAGGTAAATGAGAACAACATGAATGAGACAAACAGGGAAACCACCATGGGGGAACAGTTTAATCAACACTTTGAGAAACGTGGCTGCCTCCTGCCGAGCTGCAGCACAATCTGTTTTGTGGATAGCCAGTGCTTACTTAACCATACCTTCCCTTCCCAGTGCAAAGCCCTTCTGCCTTCTGCACCAGTTTCTGGGGGGATGGCGGCGTCATTTTATACTAAGAGAACTTAAAAACCCTCAGATCCAGGTTTTGAAGTAAATATTTCAGAAGTAAAGGACGGGAGCAGAAACTAATATCGTCTCACCTGTCACATGCTGATGTTTACTGCAAACCGCTGATTCTCTGCGGGGAGGATTTTGTCAGGCTGTGGGGGAGGGTGATAGACAGGGGTTCCAGGCAATAGGAAGAGCTAGAGGGTAGCACACAACGGCTGCTCTCATCCAGGGACGGAGGTGATAGACAATTAATTTGATGGGCAAATAGTCAAAGACTTCATTTGGAAGGAGTTGGGCATCTTAACTTCATGCCCAGCATCTTCCCCACAGTTCTGGAGATTCAGTTACTAGAAGCAGAAACTTACTCAATCAGCCTCCTTCCTTTCCCTATCTCACGGCTCCACTCTTCTCTTACGGTTTCTGGGATTGTATCTCCAAATACAGTTAGAATCTTCTAGTGCAAGTCTCCTTCAGGAGAAGCCACCCAGGATGACACACACACTCTGGAAAGGAAGGAATCACTAAGAAAACGAGTTTTTAACTCCTCACTACACATGCTGACTGTAGGTTCTGCTGTCTCTTTCCAGCTTTTTCTTCACTAAGTCATTTTCAGAGATATCAGGGTTTTGCTGACTGCCTGGGAACTAACTGGTTCTCTCTCGCTTCAGGGCCACCCCTCCACATAGATAGCAGCAGTCACTGCTTCTATCTGGGTATCACTACATTTTAAAAAGTTAAGCTTGGTAATGCCCCATGTTAGAACTGGGCAGAAAGGCCAAAGACACCCATTATTCCTTGGAGACTGCCAAAGAGGCTCACCTCAGATGGAAATNGTGCTCCTTGGTCCTCAAACCTGACTCAGTGGTTCCTAGTAGCCTCTCCTTTCATTCTCTGCCTGTGTGGGTGCCACATTCACCTGTGGTCCTCTCCTAGTCCTGCGATGAAGCCCCTCTCTGTTGTATTCCTCCAGTGACTCTCCCACCTAAGAGTAGGTATCCCAGGGTGGCCCCTAAAGACGATGACTGCCTGGATCCTTAACTATCATGTCCCAGCACGCTGCTCTTTCCCCCACAGGCATGATTTCTTCTGTCCCTGAACTGAACAGTTTGCTAGCTCCTACACCTTCACCATGCCCCTTCCATATGTCAAACGCAGCTCCCCGTCTTTCTCCTTTCAAACAAATCCCACTGAATACAGTGCCAGGACCAGGGACAGAGTTAGCCAGAAGTCACCACACCTCTGCCCTGATCCACCCTGATGACAGCATGGCAAGAGAGTGTATAACATCCTCTGCCTCGTCAGCCTGTGACCTCCCTTCCGACTCTGACAACACTGGAGCAGGAGAGAGTGTAACATGCACCCTTCTCCTCAACCTTATATCTTCCCCTGGAGCATCGCCTGCTTTCTCCAGCAAGCCCAGCCCCCAGACATATAGAGTTAATTCTGTTTGTGGGGAGATAAATCAGGAGTAAACACTTTAGACAGTCCAGTATTGAGGTCCTCTTTGATTATCCAGAATGTAAGGGACTCTTAGGGAGAATGATAGAGCACACTATTCAAGTGTATCAGTCTGTGTGAACCATGGAAGAGCTCACAGTGTTCACCTAAGCACTTGCAGTCCCTTCTAGCTATTGTAGGGAATGTTGTTTATATCAATATTTAAACATGCTATTGCCCCCAAATGAACCACAACAGCCTCATTTAAAGCTATTTTATTATGATGAACCGATATTTGGACAATTGAAAACTGTACTCCACTTGCTATGCAAACAAATGCAATGGTGCCTCAGTTCAGCAAATACATATTTAAACAGTTTAAAAACACATTGACTGCATAATTTGTNTTTGTAACTGCTCAAAATAAAGGTCTTTTTATTTAGCATGCCAAATAATGGGAATTTGGATGCCATCTGAAAGGATGCATTATTCATGGGGAGGAGAAACAAAATCAATAAATGAAAATTCAAATAAAAATACAAGCCATTGTGATGCGGCTTCCAGACAATGATGATCTCTTGCATTATTTACTCAAGGAAAAGGCTCCGGAAAACAGCTCTTTTGGACCTGGGCTGTGGGCTGAATTGTAAACTCCTGCTTAGGCTGTTTGAAAATAAACAAAACAGTATGTTTCTACCATTTTCAGCTTCATTTAGTTCATGACTAAAATTATTTTAAAATTCAACAACAAAATAAGGTGGGAAGGATATGATGTTCTCTCATGAGTGCGTTGTTCAGTTCTCTGCTGCAGGGTGTNCAGAATACATTAAGTCCTGGATGGGGTTCCGTGGAAACCAGATCTTTGCATATGGGTCAAGTATGCTTGTCCTGAGTGGAGGGGAGGCAAAATGGTGGATTCTGGAACATCTCATGGTTTCATTACTCTCACCAAAGGCATCAAGAACGGTTAAAGCGAGGCCTTCAGGACAGGCATCCTGGGCCAAATCCTGCCACTGATACCACTAGCCATAGAACTTTCATCATTAGCTCCTTAGACCGTGGTTTCTTCGTTATGAATTGGATGATAATAATAATAGCACCCACCTCATATGGTAGCAATGAGGATGCCTAGAACCTGATACACAGACCTTACTCAATCAATGTCCAATAAGAATATCTAAGAGTTGCATAATCTTTTTTTGANGAGTTGATTGGCAGATCATGGGTATCTTTCGCTAGCCACATGTGTGCATGCGTACTTCCTTACTTCAATAGAAGNCTGTTTTTGTTTTTGTTTTGTTGTTTTATCATGTCATGCATGTATACTTCTCTTCCTTCAGAAGAAGCCTGTTTCTTATCATGTTGGAAGAAATCATCATTGTGGGACATTGCCTAAATATAGTTTATCTTTTGTTCTCGGCTTAAGATAGGGCATCAGGAAGTCACCTGTACAAAGTCACAGAGTGATTATCACAAGGCTGGCTTGTCTGTACATTTCATACCAACATATTACATTGAAGGTTAAAAGGAAACAACCCTGGGAAGCTAAATATTTCATTTGTCACGGAATGTCTTGAGGATGCTCCCTGCTTTGCTATAGGGTTTCCCCTTTTGTGAAGACCTGCCCCTGGCTAAAATGAGGCAAATGCTGCACTTACTNATTTACTTAAAAATTGTCCATTGCTCCATGAGTTTTCACTGGGCACCATTCAGAGCACTGGAGAGAATGTTAAACAGAACAGAGAACAATGCCTGCTCTGAGTGATGACACTCAGCTCCTATCTCCATAGCATTTGGAGACGAGGATATAGGTATTTTATGAATACTGTAAATCTTAAGAAAGGCTCAGCTTAAACTTTTGTTTTAGATTCTAGGAAGTTTGGATACAAATGTTCTCACAGTATAGTCCTGTACACTAACTTTGCTCTTGGATATATCTTGCTGCTTTCCCCATATCCAAATCTCATTGATTTCTTCATCATTCTATTGCAACATACATATTTTAATAACTACATCCAACAAATTTTAGGAAAAACAAATTAAAATTTATTGATTAATCAAATAAATGAATAAACAAATAAATAAATACAAGAACAACATATGCATAGGTATCTTCCTACATCTTAAATGGTTGTCTTGTTTTGCTTCCCAAAGGGATCCATCTCTAACCTCAGAGTGAAAGTTCACCAAAAANCACCCACTGATTTATCAGACAATCACTGAGCACATGTAGTATGCCAGACTCCATTCAAAGGGGATGAGTCTTCATGGTTAGCAGCATAACCAGAATCTCTGGGAACCTGTGTNTATATGGAACTGCCCTAGGTAGCTCTAACCACTGTAACAAAATACCATATATTGATGGNTACAGCAAAAGGAATTTTTGTTTTCAGCTTTTGGAGTCTAGTAGTCCAACACAGGGTGCCATCCTGGTCAAGACATAGTGGGGGCACGTTCCTTAATTGCAGATGACAGGGTTTTTGCTGTATCCTTGTGGCACAGGGAGAGACCAGAGGGTGACAGGGATATATATCTTTGTGTGTGTGTGTGTGTGTGTGTGTGTGTGTGTGTGTGTGTAGAGAGAGAGAGAGAGTGGGGGAGGTAAAGAAGGAAGGAGGGGGACAGAGCTTTCTTATTCTTAAAGTGACACTGATTTTGGTTAAGTGCTCCACCTTACAACCTCATAAATTCTTAATTATCATCCTAAGACCCTTTCTCCAATTCCAGTTACAGGAAGATTAGGGCTTCAACATTCACTCCATAGCAGAGATATCATGAAGACTTGCCCAATATTGAAAGAACTCGAGGCAAGAGACATTGCAAATTCAGTCCATGTTAACATTTGGACTGGAAGTCACTCACTATTTAGTACTTCCATCTGAACTCAATCAGGTTACCTTACTTTATCCTCAAAAGAGATGGTTTCTTTTTCTTTTAGATCATGTTTCTGTAGCATCCTGAAGGAACACAGCTGATAACAGATGGATTAGTTTTTTTTCTAATTGCACTNTCTGGGCACCATGAAGAACTGTTGCTAGATGTGCTGGCATCCACTTCGTCAATACATACTGTGGACCCACTATGCCCAAGACATTGCCAGGGGCTGGTGATGCAGTAATTACTAACAAAACACTGTCCCTGTCCTTAGAGTTGAACGGGACACACAGACAGATAAGTAAGTGACAACAAAACGCTACGTAAGTGGCAGAAGGGGAGAGTGACAGAGTGCTGTGGGCACACGTAGANGTGTGGTGACATGAGAGATCAACAAAAGCTTTTGAANGCACCANGTCTGAACTGAAATCCCTGTTACATAACGACTATCTAGGTNATGTGTGTGAGGAGGATGAAGGCAGGGAAATAGGGAGGAAAGAAGGGNAAGAAGGTGTGGGGGTTACAGAAGGCAAAGCACCTTAGGAAAACCAAAAACTACATGCTATGTCTGCAGTGAGGAGAGAGGGGATCCCAGGACAGAACTTTTAAGGGTAGTATTGTTTAACAGACTTTGGAATTGGGGGGATATGTGGCTAACACCGTCAAGTGGAGAGGCCAGATGGAGGGAGAAGGTGGAAGATAGACTGCTTAGGAGTCTGGGTAGAACTCTTCCAAAAGGGGCTCCAAAGATGCTAAGAGGTGAAGGAAAGGGTGCCCAGAGGTTACACAAGTGAAAGGACTCCAGAAGAGCAGCTTTTCGTGAAGTGATGTGTGACAGCTGCTCTTACACCCTTCCCATTCGCTTTGTTGGTCTTGATGGGAGAGAATTGGATAGACTATTAAGCTTGTTCCAGGTGATGTCTGTGTTATATGCATACATGTGAAAATACACACACTTTTAAGTAAATGCAGGGCAGATTGTAAAATATCAAGGATTTTTTTCTGCATTCTGGGGTATATATCTATATATACCCCAGTGATAAGGTAATATACAACCTTAGTTTATTACATTACTTCTATATTCTCTACATGGAATATTATTATATAAACATGAAAATAATTTTAGACATTGACATAAAAGATGTAGGACAGGCATCAAAATTACAAAATTAGCTTGCTCTAACTATAAACTAAAACATAAGTGTAGCTATGCTTAAATACCAGCTACCTGGTTAATTTTTTGTCACCTTGACACAAGTCAGAGTTGCCAGAGAAGAGGAACCTCAAGTGAGAAAATACCCCAATCAGATTGCCAGTAGGCAAATCTGTAGGGCATTTTCTGTTAGTGAGGGAGGGCCCAGCAAATTGGAGGCTATGCCACTCTTGGGCAGGCAGTCCCAGGTAGTATAAGAAAGCAGCCTGTGCAAGCAATGAGTAGCAAACCAATAAACAGCATTCCTCCATGGCCTCTGCTTTGGTTCCTGTCTCCAGGCTCCTGCCTTGAGTTCCTGCCCTGACTTCCCTTCAAGATGGACTAGAAGCCGTTAGCTGAAATAACCTTTCTTCCCCAGACTGCTTTTGGTCATGGTCTTTATCATAGCGGTAGAGACTTGAAGCAGGTCACTAGTTTATCCCAAATGATTCTCTGATCCTTTNACCTTTTTTGATATTTATTGACTTGTTATTTGTATAGTGTGTGTGTGTGTGTGTGTGTGTGTGTGTGTGTGTAGGTCAGAGAACAGTTTGTTCTGTCTGTTCTGTCTTTCCACCACATGGGTCCTATACATGAAACTCAGGTCACTGTAACCACTTTTACCCACTGAGCCATCTCTCCAGCCTCCTTTTCTGCTCTTTCTTTCTTCAGAAGCAAACTGGCACCACACTTCATGTAGAGCACAGGCAATTAGGACCCTGCCAACTTACAAAGCCCTAGCACCTGACACCCAGCCTCTCTCCACCCTTCTTCCCCCACTCAAGAAGAGATGACACCTGGAAGGCGGGAAATCAAAGGGACTTGAGTCCTTGCCGGGGCCCATCACACACGCCTTCCTTCTGCCACAGTCCCCAGCTCACAGCAGCTATGTCTGCAGCTTTCCAAGCTGATCCTTAGGTCTTATAAATCTTTAGACAATCTTTTTAAATTGTCACTCATATCCAACCTCCTCAGCTATGTCCATAGACGCTCTACAGAAGACAAAGAAGTTCAGTCGGGAATCTCACAGCAAGTTCCTGGGACTCAGCCCTCACCATGTAGTCTAAGTGGGAAACCACTGGTCCTGCAGCCAGGGGAAGTCTAGAGAACATGACTCAATCCAGCCTTGAAGAGTCTAGACTTCTAGACAGACCCAAAAAGCAATAGTAAGACCGGGAGGACTTAATTCATGTTTCTGGACTTCAGTTTACAAAGGANTCACCTTAAAACTTGTTAAAAATAAGAGGTTCCCAGTCACCATACCCAGATTCAGGTTTGGTTAAGTATGGGGGGTGGGGCACCAGACATTTGCTCTGCTTACAGCATCCCAGGTTGTTCAAACACAAGTCACCACATGTTGAGAAACAGTGGCTTAAAATTGGCGTGGCACCCAATGTTCTTCCTGCTTTGATCAGTGGGGTCTGAGAGACACATGCCCAGTTACTCCTGGGGAATTCTTCAGGTGTGCATGGTGTGAGGCAAGGGTCACCTCACAGCCCACACAGCCTTAAGCTTCCTAGAGCATCAATTATAATTGCTGATCTGGGGACATTGTTATTTTTTATTGAAGCAAAGAAGAAATACAAACCGACCACAAGCTGCCTTGGACTAGACTTCCAGTTAGACATTCTCTGTTTCCAGTGGAGGAGAATCTGAGACTCTCTCTCAGTGAGCAGCAGTAAGTGCACTATAGTTTTCTCATCTGAAGTGTGCTGCATGCCTCCTGGAACCACTATAAGACGGACACAAGGTAACGCTAACTAAGCCCAAGCCCCAAGTCTGATATTCCAAAATGGTCCATAAATATTCATTTTTCCCTCAGTGAATGGAGCTCCTAGGTCATTGAGAAACTGTTTTTTTTGACTTCAAGATGAGAACCTTGAAAGAAAGAATTTACAGGAAATGGTTTTAAGCAACAGGCATGTCGTATAAATGTTCAATAATGGGGTAATATAACAGCAGGTAGATGGTATGTTGAAGTTTATCTGAACATAATGGCAGAGAAAGAGTAAAATGAGACATGGCACCGGAGGAAGCCCAGAGAGCAGACACCTCCCTTTCCTGTGTCTCTGTCACATCCCACCTCCCCACTGTGTCACTGTTGTGTAGCTGATTCTATGCTATTTAAACAAACTCTGTGAGAGTGGAAAGCAGAAACTGTCTCGTGACATTCCTTCATTTTCTTATTCAGCTGAGACTAAGAAGATCGGTTGGTATACGTGTGTGTGTGTGTGTGTGTGTGTGTGTGTGTGTGTGTGTGTGTGTGTGTTCAATAAACGTAAAGCTACCCAAGAGGCAGTGACACTGCCCAGAGCCTCTTCTGAGGGCCAGCCACTTTTCTAAACTTTTATATACCTTTCCAGAGCTATTTTATACACATAAGTTATGTTTTATAAAAATGATAGTTAGGCCGGGCGGTGGTGGCCCACACTTTTAATCCCAGCACTCGGGAGGCAGAGGCAGGCGGATCTCTATGAGTTCGAGGCCAGCCTGGGCTACC